>JAWWLR010000148.1:10584057-10597236 GCA_035041075.1 Acraspis erinacei | reverse complement strand
ATGTCTTACGTTTCTTGGCGCCGTTATGCAAATTTCTCCACATCTAGTTCGTCCACACAGCAACTTGATAATCAAAGGGATCTTTCGGCTTTTCAATTCGTGTCCTAAAGAAGCATCAAACATCCGAAAGGAGCTCTTGATTGGAATGAAGCATTTCATGGGAACCGATTTAAAGACGAAATTCATCCCTTACTTGGACATCTTGTTGGATGAGAAAACTCTATCAGGATCTGGATGGATGACACACGAAACTTTTAGACCCACGGCGATTATCACAGTCGGAGATTATGCTCATCATGTTCGCCATCAGCTTTCTTTTCCTGCTATCAAGAAGATAGTGAATTTCTTCAGCAAACGTCTTCACGATCAAAGTCTGCCTTCCACTGTACAGATCTTTTCCTCCAGGGTGCTTTTTAACTTTATCGAGTGTATTAAAGTCCAACCAATGGCGGAAAACAATCAAGGGAGGGAGTTATTAGTTAAAATTTTGGAAGTTTATGTCCTGAAATTTGAGGCGATCGTGAAATTGATTTTACCGACTCTCGTCAATAAGTCAAAGTCAATTGCGGAATCCGAACCGAAACTCGAGAACTTGCAGAGGGGTAACTTGAAAACCGATGTACAAACAATTATAGCAGAAAATAGGAATGTGATTAAGTATCTTGTTTTGGGAACAAAAAGTATCTCTTATAAACTTTGTGAACATAAACAGGGAGATGCATCCTCGTCTAAACAATTTCATCCAAAGGACACATTGCTCTTTATTAGAATGCTAAAGTGGTCGCTTCAGGCTTTAGATGTCTACAAGATTGATCGGCTTGAGCTCGCTCAAAGTCAGGGAGAGCTGCAAAAACTGAAACTCAAGGAGGAGAAGGAACTTCTGGATCATTTCTTTCCCATATTCACAGTGATGAATCCCCTGACATTCCGGGAGATATTCTCGACGATGATTGAGTACATGATGGACTGTACCTTTAAGAATAGGATTTTGGAGACAATCACTAATGGATTTCTCGTCAATCCAGTCATGTCCCCGATATTCGGAGCCATCTTGAGTGAGTATCTCTTGGAAAGAATGAAGCACATGGCATCCAACAATGATAGGAGCGATTTTTACTTGCGATACTTTAAAATCGTCTTTGGAAGTGTTTCCTTTTCTCCTGTTTCAAGTGAGCACATGCTTTGTCCAAACCTGGAGAAAATTGTAAGTAACGCTTTGAAATTTGCGATTACAGCAAAGGAACCACTACGCTACTTCCTGCTCCTACGTGCGCTCTTCAGATCCATTTGTGGAGGATCTCATGACCTTCTCTATCAGAAGTTTCTCCCTCTTTTGCCGAAATTACTAGAAGATTTGAACAGGTTCCAATCCGGACTTCACAAGCATCAGATGAAAGAATTGCTGATTGAACTTTGCCTCACTGTTCCTGTTAGGCTCAGCTCTCTTTTGCCTTATCTACCGAAACTGATAAATCCTATCGTCTCTGCCTTGAGTGGCAGCCCCGAAATAATGACTCAAGCTTTAAGAACTTTGGAACTCTGCGTGGACAACCTGGAACCGGCCTTCTTCTATGCCCAGTTTCGACCAGTAGTTGCAGATCTGATACAAAGCTTGTGGCGAATTGTACGAGATCCTTCGGATCAAACAGCTCAGGTGGCTTTTAGAATACTTGGGAAGCTGGCAGGAGAAAATAGGAAAGTCTTGATAGATCCGCAAAAGATAGAATACACTGAGGAGGCAAGAAAAATTCCAGCGATCATCACCACCTTTGAAAAATACTCAAGACCGATTGGTTTCTCTGTTGATAAAGTTGTCTCGAGCGCCTACACGGTTCTGAATTCCTCTGCCGATGTTTTCTACAAAAAGCAGGCTTCGGATGTCATAAACTCTTATTTAGCAGCCTCCATCATGATTAATGATGATTCACAGACCTTACTCGGCTTCTTCAATCATGCAAGTTTTAAAGAAGGGGAAATAATTCGTCAGCAGGGTCCTTTTTGTATAAACGAAGTGTGTGTTGCTAGAAATGTTCACAAAACAGCACTCAGTGGGCTATTTCTCGCTGTGCTTAATGCAGAACTGAAGACCTCAGTGCTTGGAAAGTTGATTTTCTACCTGAGACACTACACGATGGTGGCAATTGCTCAGCAAGCTGGACCTTTTCCCCTCGTAGGTCGACAAGCTTTCGCACGACAGGATCCTTTAGTCATCATCGACGCAATCAAGATTGTGATGGGTCACGAAAACAAAGAACTGAGCAAATTTGGACACCTCGCCTTGTTGCTTATTTTGGAGACCGCGACGACAATCCTTGGATCCAAAGAACGAGCGTGTCAACTTCCTTTGATGGAATACCTTGCAGAGAAGATGACCTCTCTCTGCTACGAACGAGCCTGGTATACTAAGCTTGGCGGCTGTGTGGCCATCAATTTCTTTTCGGAAAAGATGTCTCTCAAATGGATTCTTAACCATCTCATCAACTTTGTCAAAGCTCTTATTTTCGTGATGATGGATTTGAGCGAGGAAATATCGAATGGAGCAATTGATATGGCCAAGACCAATTTGGAAACACTACTTCGGGTCTGCGCTAATCCCGAGATTGAGGTGGAAAACCCAGAGATTTTAGGAATTCAGCAAAAAAGTCTTCGAGAAGCAACTCGAGAACTGATGAGGCAAATAACATCTCCGCATTCCAATGTTCGAGAGGAAGCGATCGCATTACTTAGACTTCTTGCCGAAATACGAGGAGAAAGCTTAATAAATGTGATGGAACCACACAAGGATATTTTAGCTGACATGATACCACCAATAAAACACCGATTAGTTGATCAACCAGTGAATACGCAAATTGGACTTATGGAGGGAAACACCTTTTGCCTCAACATCAATCCTAGTTTGTTTAACGTCAACTTGGAAATACCTGAGCATAAAATGTTCTACCAGGATCTCCTTTTTATTATAATGTTCCCGGATGATCGTTTGCTCAGGAAGCCTTGCTACAAATCTGTGACAGATTTCACTCCTCTAAAGAAATCTGCTATACGAGCTTTCGCTTCGTATCAAAATCTTCCTAAATGTCGCGACGACATCTTCAAGGTTCTCTACACAGCTTTGGATAAACCAAACGAAATTCGAGAGACTTCTTTCGAGTGCATGAAGAAACTTAATTCTATTTTTCCAGTGAAGAAAGAGCTCGTCGATGCAAATGTAGAATCAATGATTGAAAGTTTTAAAGATCCTCGGAACATAAAGACAAATTCCTTGAAACGTTTAGTCTACATGTCAGAAATTTTCCCGTATGTTTTTAGCGGAATGCTCTGTGATCAAATGTTTCAACATTTAAAGGTATTCCTCGAAAATCTAGTTGAAGCGAAACAAGGAGTCTCAAAATCTGGCGAGGTCGAGATGAATGTCGTGATGATTATTGAATTGCTGGAGAAGACACCGACAGCTTCTGCGAAATGGATCAGTCCGATTTGCAAGACAGTTTTAGGGGCAGAGAAAAAGTTGATGATTGAAGCGTCTAGTCCTTTTCGTGTGCCTGTGATGAGATTTCTATTGCGATATCCATCAAATAGTATGCAATTCTTTTTAAAGGATAATATCCAGATCGAGTCTTGTGGTAGGTTCTTGGAGTTTCTATTGAAACATGAAGAAGGAAAACCGTTTAGGGATTGTATTCAAGAAGACCCGGAGCAATTGAGAGAACTTCTTTTTGAGTTTTGCCGATCTGATAGTAACCAGAGTCTGGCCGACAAGAGTGAGCTTCGTTACAGAGCAATAAAGATTCTATCCATTCTAAATAAATTCGATAGTCAATGGTTGCCTATGCAAAATGATCTGATTCTTATAATAAGACAAATTTGGGAGGACGATGACTACCAAACTTTGCACAGGAACCTCGATTATATCGACACTAGGCACTGGAAGGAACCGAAGCTCATCGCCAAGATACTGCTCCACTTCTTTCGTCAAAATCCCAATGACATTGATCTTCTTTTCCAACTTCTAAGGTCTTTCTCTGGTAGCTTTACAACAGATTTCGAGTTTTTGAGGGAGTTTTTACAAAACACTGTTGCTCAGGATTATACAGTTGAGTGGAAGAGAAACGTATTCTTCAAATTTGTGGAGTACTTTCCGAAATACTTTATCTCACAGGAGTTAAAAGCTTCGATCTTGAAGTATATTCTTATACCTTGCTTCGCAGCCAGCTTTGAAAAAGGAGACGGTACTAAATTGATAGGAGGTTCTCCGACACCCTACGAAGATAATCCAAACAACGTTGTCTCAGTCTTCATAAACCAAATCATCGCCAGCGACAACACCAGCAAAATAGAAGACTCTTTGAGGATTTACGTACTCCGATTTGCCTGCCTTTTAGTGGAGAAGGCCTCGCAACATATTCATGAAGTGACTAATAAGACTCAAAGTCAAAAAGTACGTCGGCTAATGTGTTTTGCTTGGCCCTGTCTTTCAACTGAGAAATGTGTCGATCCAGTGAGCAAATACCATGGCCACTTACTGCTGAGCCACATCATCGCCAAGTTTAGTATCAGCGAGAAAATTGTTGTGCAAGTGTTTTACAGCCTTTTAAAGGCTTTTGCTGTTGAAGCAAGACTTGTTGTGAGGGAGGCTTTTGAAGTTTTATTTCCGGCATTAGCACATAGGATGAAGGAGGGAAGCACAGTGATGCATACAAAGAATGTCATCCTCGAAGACGGATACACGTCAAATCATCTTTGTCATATCTTGACTACCATCGTAAGGAATTACAAGGCTTACTACCCAGAGAGACATCAACTTATTCACACCCTGGTCAATTCAATTTCCAAACTTGGATCTGCTCTTTCACTAGAACAAAGAACAATAGCTGTCGATATTTCGGAGACAATTATTAAATGGGAGTTGGAGAGGGTCAAGAGCGAACCTGAAAATGTCGAGGCAGAAGGATATGAGCCAGCGAAGCGATTGTCGAATGAGATTCTGGCGGGTACAAAACGCTTTGCTATTCAAGGCGGGAACATCTCTCCAATTCCAATCAAAATTGAAGCCGCTCCGAAAATAAAACTAGACATGGTGAATCGGATCGATAGTCATCATGCTAATGTGGTTCTCAATTTCCTTTTTCAACTATGTTGTGAGTTGAATCCCACCAGCCCACAACAAGCCAATCAGATAGATTTTCTTACAACGCGATCTGTTAATCTGTTAAAATTAGCTTTAAATCCAAACATTTGGTTCCATCTCTGCAATTTCAAGATTTCTTGGCTTCAGAAAATCTTTTCAAGTCTAGAAACACCTCAGCCGATTTATGAGCCCATATGCAAAGCGTTAGAACTGCTTCTTACGTTAATCGGTTTGATGCAAAAAGAGCAGGTTCTCTCAATGTTTAGTGACTTGGAAAATGAATTGGGTGCTTGCGTCTCCAGTAGCAATATGAAAATCCAGAATCTCGTATTTGCATTGTTCTCCAAACTGATGAAGATTTTCCCCCCGGAACCTTTTTTTTCCACTATTGCTTGTCAGCACCAAGAACTGGATTCGCTTTACCAATCAATCGCAAAGCTCATAAGAGATGGGCTCTCAAATTATGAAAAGGACGTAAACGCTACTTTTATTTCCCTCTCCAATTCTCTTACGTTGTTGAATGCTTCATGCACAAGCAATCCAAGTTACATCGATGGATTGATGAATCTCTTTATGAAAGTTCTCTACAAAATAACAATCATCCATACGAATTCCAGGCAAAATCAGATTGATAGTACGGGCAGTGATCTCTTGATATTGTCTCTTAATCTCTTGAAAAACAAAATTGGAGTGATGGATGTTGAAGATAGGAAAACTTTTGTGAATACAATTCTTGTTGCTTTAATTGGCCGCTCACAGGATCTCAAAGTCATGAAAGCAATCGTGAAAATTCTCGAGGAGTGGATTAGGAATAAGGATCCTGTGATGATGAGCCAGAATCCATGTTTGCGAGAAAAGTCTCTCCTTCTCTTTAAGATGATGCAGAACGTCGAACTCCGGTTTCCTAGTCATTTAGAACTTGTGACTCCTTTTTTGGATATTGTTCTTTTTATCTATAAAGACAAGAGCCTCAATACAACAGAACTGACCATGAGATTGCAACCGGCATTTCTGAGTGGTTTGCGCTCAACAGAACCCCAGATAAGAATCAAGTTCTTTGACGTGTTCAACGGATCTATGGCACATCAACTGCTCGATAGGCTTTTCTACATCGTTTGTAGTCAAGGTTGGGACATGATTGGTCGGCACTACTGGATTAAACAGTGCATTGAACTGCTGATGGTCACAGCGAGTTGTACGTCTCGCATTCAATTGAACGACGAGGATATTGTTCTGCCAAGTATTAAAAGTCTGATGAATTTGACAGATGAGGCAAATAATTGTTTCATGGATACATTTGTGGATGAAGAACCAGAAAAGGAGGATGAGGATTCGAAAGACGTGGATTTAGATTTTAAATTGGACTCTGAAGGAAATATCGCTGGCCGATCGACGCTGACTGGCTTGGTTACTAAACATTGTCAGTTTCTAGATAAGATAAAAAGTATTCGTACTCTAGATTTCTTGAATGCTACAAGCCATCTTTGTCACATGGATACAAAACTCGCAGAGCAAGTTTGGTTAGATACGTTCCCTAAACTTTGGGAGATTTTGAGTGAAGAGGATCAGCTTAATTTGGCTGAAGAGGTGGTGCCATTCGTGTGTAGTGGTTCACACCTTATGCAGAAGGATTGCCAGCCGAGTGCTGTTGCTACCTTCCTTGAAGCTTTGTCTAGGTGCAATCCTCCAATTCCGATGAAACCAGCAATCATGAAGTACTTGGGAAAGTCGCACAACATTTGGCATCGCATGACTCTGAGTTTGGAACAAATGATCTTGGAGTCAAAGCCGCAGGAGTTTGATTGTTATGATTTTGAGCCGGTAGATAATCCAAACAATGAAATTCTTGATGCTCTAGGTGACATGTACTCTTTGTTATCAGAAGATGACATGTGGTCCGGACTCTGGCAGAAGCATGCTCATTATAAAGAGACCAAGCAGGCTATAGCTCTCGAACAACAGGGATTTTTCGAACAAGCTCAAGTGGCCTATGACTTGGCGATGACAAAGTTTAAAACTGACTTTGTTACCAGCTCAGCTCCTGTCAATATACAAAAAGAAGTGCTCCTTTGGGAGGAGCATTGGATTCGTTGTGCCAAGGAACTCGGTCAGTGGGATTTGCTTTCACAATACAGCAAAACGACAGCCTCGAAAGATCCGTTCCTAATTCTCGATAGTTCCTGGAGACTCTCGGATTGGAGCTTGATGCAAGAGTCGTTGGAGCAAGTAAAAAAGAAGGCACCCAAGGAGATGAGTTGGAAAATCAACCTCTATAAAGGTTTTCTAGCTATACATTGCACCGAAAATCAGAATCTGGTTGGTGTTAAAAAATGCGTGGAGATGGCTTCAGTTTCGTGCATTCGTGAATGGAGAAGACTTCCTCACATAGTCAGCCAATGCCATCTGCCAATTTTGCAAGCCTCGCAGAAAATAATTGAACTCCAGGAGGCCATGGAAGTCCAGCAAACCTTACTTCTGGGAAAGGAGAAATCCTTTCTACCACTAAAGTCGATCGTCAAGACCTGGAAAAATAGGTTTCCCTCGATCGCTGACGACCTTCTTCATTGGTCGAATATATTTGCCTGGAGAGAGCTGCACTACAAATCAGTTATCAATTTCTTCGACTCGCAGCCTGACGAGACCAGAAATCTCTCGAAGCACTTTGTTCACGCCTGGGCTCATACGACCAATATGTTTGGTAGGGTCGCCAGGAAACATAATCTCAGCAGCGTGTGTCTCGATTCCTTGACAAAAATCCATGGAGTCGAAAGTGTGACAATAGTCGACTGTTATCAGAAGATCAAGCAGCAGGTTAAATGCTACTTACAAATGGCTTCGATCAGAGGTAACAACGATTTAAAGAACGCGTTGAACTGCATCGAATCTACTGAAATAGGATATTTTAAGAAGGGGATGAACTCGGAGTTGTTTGCACTAAAAGGGAAATTGTTCTCTCTGATGGGCGACTCTGATGAAGCCAACAAGGCATTCTCGGCTTCGGTTCAAATGAACGAAAACAGTGTCAAGGCTTGGGCTCTTTGGGGCGATTATCTTGAGCAAGTTTTCATTGGAGAACCAAGCCAGATTGCGATTGGCGTCTCGGCCGTCACCTGCTTTCTGAAGGCTAGCAAACACCACAACGAATCAAAGTCAAGGAAATATATTGCAAAGGTCCTCTGGCTACTCAACTATGATGATGAGAATAAATCGTTGCTTCAACAAGTCGACAAGTCTGTCTGTGAGGTTCATCCGATTCACTGGCTGCCCTGGATCCCACAGATCTTGATGTGGCTTGTGCATGTCGAGGGAGAGGTAATAGTAAATCTCTTGAACGTTGTGGGAAGGATGTATCCTCAGGCTGTCTACTTTCCAATAAGGACACTTTACGTGACTTTAAAGGCGGGGAAAATTCAAGGTGTAGTTGAAAGTCAAGTGGGAAAGTTGCAGCAACAAGCAATTAGGATTGAAGCATCCAAACCAATGGTGAGATGTTCGACGATTATGAAGAAGCTGAGGGAAATCCATCCGACCATCATCTCGAGTTTGGAGGCAATTGTTGATCAAGTGACGAGGCTTCGAGAACCTTGGCACGGGGAGGTTTTGAGACACTTGAGACAAATCTTGGCCAAGTGTTATGCCGTTGTTTTCGAGAATCAAGACACGCTCAACACAACTGACGTGAGAATCACATCGCATATTCTCTACATCATCAAGAAACTTGTCGCCACGTTTGGCCTTGGCATGGAGAACATCTCTTCTCAAAATGAGAATCGCTCAGCGACTTCCGAGGCTTTGGCAAGGCGGATACAGGTGACTTGTCAGGATCCGGTTTTCCAGAAGATGAAGAGCGAATTTGCCCAGGATTTCGATTTGACCAAAGAACAAACAGCTCTTGTCTGTCATCTGATTCCAACTTTAAAAAAGTGGATCAAGATTCTGGAGGACAAGGCCAAAATTTCACCTAGGTTTGTTGTTTTAAATAAAATCGAAAGAGTTGTTCCTTCAAAGATTCATTTACGAGTAATTTGATTACAATTTTCATGTCTTTCAGGTCGTTTCTACTTGAGGAAAAGTGCAGATTCCTGAGACATTTTAGTCTGCAGACGGCCGATATCGTAATGCCTGGAGGATATCTCTTACCAAAGGTGAAATATCAGAATTAAATAAAGTTTTTTTATCAGTTATTTATCATGGTTTAATCACTGATCAATTAGGATTATACCTATTTCTAAATTGTCAATTCTTTTGAAATATTCTTGGGTATTTTTAAAGATTCCGAGGAAATTTTTAATAGATTTCAATATAATTTGCAGGAATTTTTAAAATTTTAGGGTATTCTAAACATCTTTAAGGTATTTTCAAGATCTTTTAATTTCAAATGTTTAGAGCATTTAAACAAATTCCAAGGATTTTTTTTATTAATTACATTGATTTGAAGGAATTCAAAAGTGTTTGAAATATTTTAAGATAAAGAATTTTCTAGAATTTCACGAGATCTCACGGGATTTTATAAGATCTTCGAGGATTTCAATGATTTTATAGCATTTTAGAAGATTAAAAAAAATTCATTTATGAGAAGTGAAGGTGTAGGGTTCTTTTGTGATCTATGGAATTCTGTTGATTTTTTCAATTGACTTGAATTCTTCGGATTTCACAGATTTGAAGAGATATAAAATCATTTTTTGGAATTCCTGGCTTTTTAAAAATATTTTTTGAAATTCTTTTGATTTTTGAATTCACATGAATTTTTCTAAATTTAAGGAATTTTACTTAATTCAATGGATTTAAAAAAAAGTAATTCTTCTGTCAAAAAATTTAGAGATTTCAAAAGATTTTAAGGGATTTGAAATATTTTAGGTTATTCAAAAAAAAAATTACCAAGACATTTTTAACCGATTTCACAAGCCTTTTCAATTCAGGTTGATTTTTTTATGAATTTCGTCAAATTTCTCTCTGAATTCTTCAAAATTCTATGGAATTCTGTTGAATTTTTTGTAATGCACTTTAATTCTTCTAAATTCACCTTCATTTTGTGTGGATTTCATCAAATTCTTCTCATTTCCCCAAAACTGTTCTAAATTCTCTCGAATTTTATTGAAATACATGGATTTTTTCGGTTTCTTTTCAATTTTTACAATTCAGTCATATTCTTTTGAATTCGTTTGTAAACATTAGTCTTTTTTTTGGTTAGAAATAAGCAGGCCTTCAAAAATTTGAAGTGATTTTAATTTTTTTGTTTTGAATTAAACCTGAATGCTATTTATTTTACTCTGAATTCTTTTAAATTCTTTTGAATTATGTTGAATTTTTTTAATTCACTTTAGTTCTTCTAAATTTCCTTAATTTTATGGAATTTTTTTAATCCTAAAAAAAATTTATTTATTTGATCCTCAAGTCTTTTAAACTCATCTTGAATTCTTACGTATTTCCTCAAATTCCTTTGAATTCCCTAGAATTTTTCAGAGCTCATTTCAACGTTAGTGAATTGAATCAAGTTTTTTTTCATATTTTCAAATTGTTTTTAACTCATTTTAATTTTTTGTAATCCACATCGATTTTTTATGAATTTCGTCGAATTATGATCGTTTTCCTTAAATTACTTTAAATTCAATCCAGTTTTATGGAAATCAATCGAATTTCTTTTTATTTTTAAAATTTATTCCAGTCCAATATTATTTTAATACTTTTGGTTAATTTATAAAAGTGATCTCTACTTTATCTACAGTCGCAGATTTGTCAGATTATCTCAGTTTACTCTAATTATATAATAATTTTTTTTTATTTATTTATAAATTAAATTATTACTTTTAAAATTTATTTTCTTTGCACAAAATTCGCCTTTTCCGAAGAAAATTAATTTTTATGGTTGAAAATTCATCTGTTTGGTATAAAATTCAACCATTCCAGTTGAACAATCGATGTTTTTTATAGAAAATTATCTTCTTCTTTGTTTAATTAATCTTATTGTTTAAAAATTCAAGTTTTACAGTTAAATATTGATCATTTTAGTGAAAATTCATTTTGTAGGTTGGAAATAAAATTACTTGGTCAAAAGTTAAGCTCTTTTTATGAAAATTAATTTTTTTAAATTAAAAAGTCATGATTTTATTTAAAAATTCATTTCCTAGTTTAAATTATGAGATTAAATAAATATGAGAATAGGAATTTTTTGCTGAAAATTGAACTATTTCGTTGAAAATTTGTTTCTTTTTTGGTTTAAAAGTACTTTTTTTTAAACTGAAAATGTAACTATTATTCCAGTTGAATATTTCATAATTTTAGATAAAAATTCATCTCATTGATTAAACATTCATTTTTTGACTAAAAAATTAATTATTCAATATTCAGTTGAAAAATGATTTTTTTTTAGTTGAAAATTCATATTTTTTGGTAAAAATTAATCTTCTTGGTTTAAACGTCATCTTTTTGGTTAAAAATTCAATTATGCTAGTTAAAGATTCATTATTTTAGTTAAAAGTTCATTTTTCTGATTTAAAATTGTTCCATGTAAGAATTGGTCATAATTTTAAAGTTCCCTTTTCCAAATTTTAGAAAAAGAAAATACTTTAACTAGTTTTTTCAATAGCTCTTTTTAATTGAAAATTCATCTCTTTTTGGAAATGTAACTACTTTGTTGAACATTATTTTTTCATGCAAAAACTCAACTGTTATAGTAGAAAATTCAACTGTTTTTCTGAAAATCCGATTTTTTGGATCAGAATTAGATTTTTAACGAAAAATTCAACTATTCTATTTTGGGTTGAAATTTTATTTTTTTTTTAATGAAAATTCGTCTTTTTTGTAGAAAATTAATATTATTGGTTGAAAAATCATATTTTTGTCAGGTCTTAAATTCAACAATTGAACTTTTCGAGTTCAAAATTTAACAATTTGGATGTAAATTTGTCTTCTTAAATTGAAATTTCATCTATTTGATCAAAAATGTACGTACTTTTTTAGAAAATAGTTGTTTTTTTTTTGTAGAAAAGTATTTTTTTTCTTTGAAAGTTAATCTCCGTGTTCAAAAAAATTTTATTTTCGGTTGCAAATTCAAGTATTCTAGTTAAATATTATTTATTTTAATTAATTATTTAGGTTTTAGTTAACAAATTATCTTTTTTAGTAACATTTTTTTTGCCTGAAAGTTCAGTTATTGCAGTTGAAGAATCATCATTTTAGTTGAAAATTCATCAGTTCAGATCATTTTGATCAATTTGATTAGTTCTTCATATCTAAAATTTTTATTTTAACTTTGTCAAAAAGTTGAGAGTTTTTTTTAGATTACTATTATTATAAAATATTATCCTAATCTTTGCATAAATAGTTCGACTCTAATTGAAGGGTGGCAGATCATAAGGAGGTAAGGCACATTTTTCCGAAAACTTTTTTTGCATAGAAAATTCTTATAAAATCCAATACACATATTTATAAAAAGATTTCTTCCAAATCACATTTTTTACTTCAATTTTTCACTTTTCACACTTTTCTCATAAAAAGACTTCGATTTTTTTAAATGGAAGAACTGTACTATTTTCTTTTCTCAAACTCCATTTCCTCGGATGTAAATAAATTTTTTCGATTAAACTTTTCTTTCCGGTATTCAGCATACACATATCTCTGGATCATTTTTTTTTTAATGGAAAATTACATTTTTTATTGCGATAAGTCAAATTTCAGATGCGATACAATTCTAACCTCAAAACTAAAACCTAATTTTCTTAAAACCGAATTACCTTTTTTGGGTTAAATTATAGAATGGCTGGTACCCCTCTTTATTTCTTGGACAAATTTGTTTTTCCAAAATCGAACTATTGGAACATGAAATTGAAGTAAACTCGAAGCGATTTGTTAACAGAAAGCATTAAAATTATTGTTAATGGGATTATCATAACGTTTCAAATATGGGTGTACCAAAAATTTGAATTTGCCGTATTTAACCGTTCCAAAATCTAAAGCACCTAGATCCCTTTTCCAACTTTAAAAAAATCACAAATAAAATGTACGCAGAGTATATATTACTAAATGTTGCGCAACAACCCAGATAGCAAACG
>JAWWLR010000148.1:10569590-10581311 GCA_035041075.1 Acraspis erinacei | reverse complement strand
GACATGAGAATGAAAACTCTGTAAAGGCCATTTGAATTTGGCTCGAAAAATCATTATTTTTATTAATAATTATTATGTGCTAAGTCCGAATGGTATTTACCGAGTTATCTTTTGCATATCTTCAACGTAATGTAAAAAATCATTTTACTCACACTACGTGCTCGCATTTTACCTGCACACGTGCGACTCGCACGACGTGCGAGACATATGCGAGGACATGGAAGACACATCTACCTGGTGATATGAACTCACGTAATGCGGCCGTATCCGCATGCGTGCGACCCATAATTCTCGCACTGTGCAGGCCTTTTGTTATCTGGGAATCATTATTGGAGATTCTAGAATAGTTGGAAAAGTTATCGGAATGGTTTAAAGTCGTAGTAATTGCTTAGCATGGACAATCAAAACGGCTTCTTTCAGTGAATGGCAAATTTAAATTTTTGGTAGGCCCATATTTGACACGTAATAATAATGCAATTAACAATAATTGTAATGCTTTCTTTTAACAAATTGCTTCGAATTTACTTCAATTTCATTCAAGGGGGATACCAGCTATTTTATAATCTAACCTATTTTTAAATTGATTATTTAATTTTTTATCATTGTCCAAAGACTATCCAGGCCGTGTGCAACAAAAATTTCAACCCGATTTTGTCAACTTGGAAGCATATTTTTGTTTTTCGTTTTAATTTCGAATTCGATTTTACAGAATGTTTTCTTCCTCCTTATGATGTGCCACCCTTCAATTATTCTTAAAATAATAATAAAAAAATATGTTTAGGATTACAGAATACTTTTTTCACTTATTTGCTAAACCATTATCATTGCATCATAATTTTTTGCAATTCAATTTAAAATGCTGAATTTAAAAAAATTTGACCTTGAATTTTGTCAAAGTTGTATCTGGAAAAGGGTGGGGTTCTCAACTCCTGACCCAGCGCGACATCTTTTTACAGTGTCGAGAAATAAATCGGGATTTTCTGATAGAAAAAATTTCTTTCAGTACTTTAATTACCATGTGAAGATTTCCAAGTTCCTACCACGAGTCGAAATCGTGCAACGGCACAATTCGACAGTTCACAGACTGAGGGTTCTAGGAGACAATGGTCTCATCTACCCCTATCTGATTGTGATGAATGATGGCTCGGGAGACGCGAGACGAGATGAGCGAGTCCTTCAGCTGATGAGGATGTTGAATCTCATTTTGAAGAAACAGAAGGAGACTGCTCGTCGTCTGCTTCAATTCACAATCCCGAAAGTCATTTCCTTGAACTCTCAGATGCAGCTCGTGGAAGACAATCCTTCCGCCATTTCTCTCATGGACATCTATAAGGAGAGTTGCGAAAAGAGGGCCGTTTTGGACGATGCTGCTACCGCGTTATATTACGAGAGATTAGATAATCTGAAAGCCAGGCGCCTTAAAGTCAGTCATCAAATACTGAGGAAAATCTACACCGAGGTGCAAACGAAGATTGTTCCGAAGACAATTATCAGGGACTGGGCTCTCAAGACATTCCCGGGAGCGACAGAGTACTGGACTTTTCGAAAAATGGTGAACTTTTTTTAATTGATATTATTATTGTCGAGTTAGCACTTTTTTATCGATTATATGTGGTAGAAAATTAATCTTTTTGTTGGAAAATTTATGTTTTTAGATGAAAATTACACTTTTTGGTTCAGAATTCTTGAATTTGATTAAAAATTCGTTTTTTCTCCCTCGGTTTTGTTTAAAAATTCGGTTTCTCTTTTAGTTGGGAATCTAACTTTTTAATTGAGAATTCTTGAATTTGGACTTAAAAAAATTTTCGGTTGTAAATTAATCTTTTTGAATAAAAATTAAACTTTTTGTTTAAAAATTCTTCTGTTATAGTTAAACATTTAACTTTTTATTAGAGAATTCTTCAATTTTATTGAAAATTCATCTTTTTGTAGTAAATTAATCTATTTGCTTAAAAAATCAACTTTTTGGTTCAGAATTCTATAATTTTGTTTAAAAAAAAAATTTCTGTAGTAAATTTAACAGTTTGTTCACAAATTCTGTTTTTTTTTAGTTGGAAATCGAACTCTTTCGTTCAGAATTCTCGAATTTTAATTTTAAAAAATTTTGGGTAGTAAATTAATCTTTTTGTATAAAAATTCTTCTTCTTTAGTTGAAAATTTAACTTTTTGGTTCCGAATTCTGGAATCTTGTTAAAAATTAGTTTTTTCCGACAGTAAATTAGTAGTAAATTAATCTTTTTACTTCAAAATTCAACTTTTTGATTCAGAATTCTGGAATTTGGTTTAAAATTCGCATTTTTTCGTATTAAATTAAACTTTTTGTTTAAAATTTTTTCTTTTTTCATTGAAAATTTAACTTTTTAGTAGCGAATTCATTAATTTGATCGAAAATTTAAATTTTTGGGTCAGGATTCTCGAATTTTTTTTAAAAACCTTTTTTGTAGTAAATTAAACTGTTTCTTTAACAATTCTGGTCTTTAGTTGGACATTCAACTGTTTGGTTCAGGATTCACGAATTTTGTTAAAAAAATTTTTTTTTGTGGTAATTTAATCTGTTTGTTAAAAAAAATTTATTTGAAAATTGAACATTTTCGGTCAGAATTCGTGAATTTGGTTAAAAATTCTTTTTTTTTCAGTAGTAAATTAATCATTTTTTTAAATTCATCTTTTTTAGTTGAAAATTTAACTTTTTGTTTCATAATTCTTGAAATTTGATTAACATTTTTTTTCTGTTGTACATTAAACTTTTTGTATCAAAATTCAACTTTTTATTTAAAAATTCTTCTGTTATAGTTGAAAATTTAACTTTTTGGTTCAGAATTCTGGAATCTTGTTAAAAATTAGTTTTTTCGATAGTAAATTAACCTTTTTGTGTAAAAATTCATCTTTTTTAGTTCAAAATTCCACATTTTAGTATAGAATTCATTAATTTGATTAAAAATTCGTCTTTTTTGTAGTAAATTAATCTTTTTACTTAAAAATTCAACTTTTTCGTTCAGAATTCTTCAATTTTGTTTTTACAAAAACTGTTTTTGTAATAAATTAAACTATTTCTTTAAAAATTCTGGGTTTCAGTTGGAAATCCAACTGTTTGGTTCAGGATTCTCGAATTTTGTTAGAAAATCTTTTTTTTGTGGTAAGTTAATCTGTTTGATAAAAAAAAATTTATTAGAAAATTGAACATTTTCGGCCAGAATTCGTGAATTTGGTTAAATTTTTTTTTCAGTAGTAAATTAATCTTTTTTTTATTTAATCTTTTTTAGTTGAAAATTCAAATTTTTTTTATAAATTCTTCTTTTTTAGTTGAAAATTTAACTTTTTGGTTCAGAATTCTTGAATTTCGTTGAAAAATAATTTTTTCGGTAGTAAATTAACCTTTTTTGTATCAAAATTATCCTTTTTTGGTTGAAAATTCAACTTTTTAGTAGAGCATTCTTTTCTTTTTGCTTAAAAATTCAACGTTTTGTTTCAGAATTCTTGAATTTGGTTCAAAATTAGTTTTTTTTCTGTGGTAAATTAATGTTCTTGTATAAAAATTCATCTTTTTTTACTTGAAAATTCCACTTTATTGATCAAAATTCTTGAATTTTATTAAAAATTCGTTTTTTTCCTCGGTAGTAAATTATCTTTGTTTAAAAATTTTGGTTTTTTTATTTAGCAATCTAACTGTTTAATTCAGAATTCTTGAATTTTTATTTAAAAATTTTTTAGTTTGTCTTTTTACAAAAAAAAAAAATCTTTTTGTATCAAAATTCAACTTTTTGTTTAAAAATTCTTCTGCTATAGTTGAAAATTTAACTTTTTGGTTTAGAAATCTGGAATTTTGTTAAAAATTAATTTTTTTCGATAGTAAATTAACCTTTTTGTATAAAAATTCATCTTTTTTAATTCAAAATTCCACTTTCTAGTATAGAATTCTTGAATTTTATTAAAAATTCGTCTTTTTTGTAGTAAATTAATCTTTTTACTTCAAAATTCAACTTTTCGATTCAGAATTCTGGAATTTAGTTTAAAATTCGCCTTTTTTCATATGAAATTAATCTTTTTGTTTAAAATTTTTCTTTTTGCGTTGAAAATTTAACTTTTTAGTAGCAAATTCTTTAATTTTATTAAAAATTTGTCTTTTAATAAAAAATTATTTGAAAATATTACTTTTTGGTACAAAATTCGTTAATTTGGTTAAAAATTATTTTTTTCAGGAGTAAATTAATCTCTTTTTTCATTCATCTTTTTTAGTTGAAAATTTAATTTTTTGGTTCAGAATTCTTGAACTTTGGTAAAAAATCGTTTTTTCTTTGTAGTAAATTAATATGTCTGTTAAAAAAAAAATTTTATTTGAAAATTTAACTTCTTGGTTCAGAATTCGTGAATTTGCTTAAAAATTATTTTTTTCTTCAATAGTAAATTAATCCTTTTTTTAAATTCATTTTCTTTAGTTAAAAATGGAACTTTTTTAAATTAAAAATTCTTCTTTTCTAGTTAAAAATTTAAGTTTTTGGTAGAGAATTCTTGAATTTTATTTAAAATTTGTTTTTTTTTTACCCTCGGTAGTAAGTTATCTTTGTTTAAAAATCCTGTTTTTTGCAGTTGGGAATCTAAATTTTTAATTCAGAATTCTTGAATTTTGATTTAAAATTTTTCTGTTGTAAATTAATCTTTTTCTATAAAAATTCAACTTTTTATTTAAAAAATCTTCTGTTATAGTTGAAAATTTAACATTTTGGTTCAGAATTCTGGAATCTTGTTAAAAATTACCTTTTTTCGATAGTAAATTAATCTTTTTGTATAAAAATTCATCTTTTTTAGTTGAAAATTCAACTTTTTAGTAGCGAATTCATTACTGTGATCGAAAATTTAACTTTTTGGTTCAGAAGTCTTTAATTTCGTTTAAAACCCCCATTTTCTGTAGTAAATTTAACAGTTTGTTTAAAAATTCTGTTTTTTTAGTTGAATTTTGATTTAAAAATTTTTTCGTTTGTAAATTAATCTTTTTGTATACAAATTCAACTTTTTGTTTAAAAATTGTTCTGTTATAGTTGAAAATTTAACTTTTTGTTTCAGAATTCTTCAATTTTGTTTTTAAAAAACCCTCGTTTTGTAGTAAATTGAACAGTTTGTTTAAAAATTCAATTTTTTAAATGAAAATTCAACTTTTTGGTTCAGGATTCTTGAATTTTGTTTCAGAAAAAATTTCGTAGTAAATTAATCTCTTTTATTAATTCATCTTTTTTAGTTGAAGATTCAATTTTTTTATTTGAAGATTTAACTTTTTGGTTTAGAATTCGTGAAGTCGAAAATTTAACTTTTTGGTGCAGAATTCTTGAATTTTGTTAAAAATTCGTCTTTTTTGTAGTAAATTAATCTATTTGCTTAAAAATTCTACTTTTTGGTTCAGAATTCTTGAATTTTTTGAAAATTAGTTTTTTTCTGTGGTACATTAATGTTTTTGTATTAAAATACATCTTTTTTAGTTGAAAATTCAATTTTTAGTACGGAATTCTTTAATTTTGTTAAAAATTCGTCCTTTTTAGTTGAAAATTCAACTTGTCAATTCTGAATTCTTGAATTTGGTAAAAAATCGGTTTTTTGGTAGTAATTAATCTTTTCGTGTAAAAATTTTTCTTTTTTAGTTGAAACTTCAACTTTTTTGTTGAGGACTTAAATTTGATTAAAAATTCGTCTTCTTGCGGAGTAAATTAATCCTTTTGTTTAAACATTCTTTTTTAGTTAAAAATTTAACTATTTGTTGCAGAATTCTTGAATTTTGTTTTAAAAACATTTTTTAGTAGTAAATTAAACTCTTCGTTTAAAAACGCTGTTTTTTTTTAGTGGGATATCAAACTTTTTGGTTAAGAATTCTTATATTTTGTTTTTAAAAAAATTCGGTAGTAAATTAATCTTTTTGTATAAAAATTCAACTTTTTGTTTAAAAATTCTTCTTCTTTATTTGAAAATTTTACTTTTTGGTTCAGAATTGTTGAATCTTGTTCAAGAATCGTTTTTTTCTAGTAAATTAATCTGTTTGTTAAAAAAAAATTGTTTTAGTTGAAAATTTTAAGTTTTTGGTTTAGAATTCGTGAATTTGGTTAAAAATTCTTTTTTTTCAGTAGTAAATTAATCTTTTTTAGTTGAAAATTCAAATTTTTAGTAGAGAATTTTTTAATTTGATTAAAAATTCGTCTTTTTGTAATAATTGGAACAATTTGTTTAAAAACTTTGTTTTTTTAGATGGAAAGCCAACTTTTTGGTTCAGGATTCTTGAATTTTGCTTTAACAACATTTTTGGGTAGTAAAATAATCTTTTTCTATAAAAATTCTTCCTTTTAAGACGAAAATTTAACTTTATGGTTTAGAATTCTTGAATTTTGTTAAAGAATCTTTTTGTTTTGTAGTAAATTAATCTGTTTGTTAAAAAAAAATTATTTGAAAATTTAACTTTTTGATTCAGAATTCGTGAATTTGGTTAAAAATTCTTTTTTTTCAGTAGTAAATTAATTTTTTTGTTGTAATTCGTCGTTTTCAGTTGAAAATTCAATTTTTTTATTAAAAATTCTTCTTTTTTAGTTGAAAATTTAACTTTTTGGTTCTGAATTCTTAAATTTCGTTGAAAACTAGTTTTTTTCTGTGGTAAATTAAGGTTTTTGTATTAAAATTCATCTTTTTTAGTTGAAAATTCAACTTTGTAGTAGGGAATTCTTTAATTTAATTAAAAATTCGTCTTTTTGTAGTAAATTAATTTATTTGCTTAAAAATGCAACTTTCTGGTCCAGAATTCTTGAATTTTGTTGAAAATGAGTTTTTTTGTTGTAAATTAATGTTTTTGTATTAAAATTCATCTTTTTAAGTTGAAAATTCCATTTTTTAGTATAGATTTTTTTATTTGATTAAGTATTCTTCTTCTTTAGTTGAAAATTTAACTTTTTGGTTCAGAATTCGTGAATTTGGTTAAAAATTCTTTTTTTACAATAGTAAATTAATCTTTTATTTTAATTTGTCTTTTTTAGTTGAAAATTCAACTTTTTTGTTAAAAAATTCTTTTTTAGTAGAAAATTTAACTTTTTGGTTCAGAATTCTTGAATTTGGTTAAAAATTAGTTTTTTTCGGTAGTAAATTAATCTTTTTGTATAAAAAATTCATATTTTTTAGTTGAAAATTCAACTTTTTGGTTCAGCATTCTTGAATTTTGTTAAAAATTCGGTTTTTTCGGTTAGATATTAAACTAGGTTATAAAGTTTAACTACTTTCTTAAAAAATAGAAAATAAATTCTTTCTTTCTTACAAATTTAACTTTTTGTTTGAGAATTCCTCAATTTTATTGAAAATTCGTCGTTTTTTCGTAGTAAAATTATGTTTTAGTTTAAAAAATCATCTTTTTTAGTTGAAAATTAAAATTTTTTATTCAGAATTCTTGAATTTGGTAAATAATAGTTTTTTTTAAATAGTAAATTAATCTTTTCGTTCAAAAATTCTTCTTTTTAATTTGGAAATTTCACTTTTTTGTTAAAAATGCCTTTTTTGTTTGAAAATTAATCTAGTTTAGTTGAAACTTCAACTTTAGGGTTGAGAGTTCTCGTTTTTGTTGGAAATTCGACTTTTCTAGTATAAAATTAATTTTTTATCAACATTTCAGTTGAATATTTATTATTTTAGTTAAAAATTCATCACTTTGGTTTAAAATTTGTGTTTGTTTTTTGTGGAAATTTAATTTTTTGACTGGAGATTTATCTATTCCATTTTTTTCCCTGTGAAAGCTGATGTTTTTTCTTTTCAAAGTTCAACTATTTGGTTGAAAATGGATCTCTTTTAGCTGAAAATGCAACTGTTTGGTTGAAAATGTAAATATTTGGTTGAAATTTTTTTTCTTAATTTGTGTTTTAACTGAAAATCTAACTCTTCCAATTGAATATTCCATAATTTTGGTTCAAAGTTCATCTTTATGGTTTATCATCTCTATGGTAAATTAAATTTTTTAACTAAAAATCTAAATATTTAATTTTTTGTTGAAAATGTATCTTCTTATTTGAAAATTCAAATATTTTGTTGAAAAATCGTTTTTTTTTCTTTATGAAAATTAATCTGGGTGTTCGAAAATTCATCATTGTGATAAAAAAATTTAAATATTCATCATTTTAGCTGAACATTAATCTTTTTGGTTAAAAGTTAAAATCTTTGGTCAAAAATGCATCTTTTTGTTTTAAAATTAATCTGTTCCAGTTGAATATTTATGATTTTTATTAAAAAAAGTCATCTCTGATTTCAAATTCTTTTTTTGTGTCTGGAAAATTAATTTTTTTAACTGAAAATTTATATATTACATTTTTTCCTGAAGACTGATATTTTTCATTTCAAAGTTTAACAATTTGGTTGAAAATTGATCTTTTTTAGCTAAATATTCAACTGTCTGTTTGAGATTTAATATATTTATTTGAAGAATCGTCTTTTTGATTAAAAATTAATCCTCATTCATTTATCTTTTTGAAAATTCTGTTATTTGACTTGAAAAGTTAGGAATTTCAAGCGGGTTGAATTGAATTTAATTATTATAGTGCTATGAAAAATTATAGCTGGAAAACCCTGGAAAACCAGGGAAAAAACCTGGAATTGTCAGGGAATTTTTTTCCAGGATTTGAGTCGGTAATTAATTAATTAAAGTATCTTCTTTGCAGTTTACTTTGCAAGTCTCATTAGCTTGTTTCGCGGAACATGCGCTGCACTTGACAAGACTGAACCCAGACATGATTTATCTTCATCGAGATTCCGGTCTGATGAATGTGGCCTACTACAAATTTGATCTCGACAAAACGTCGGGACAGCTGATCTCAAATAGGCCCGTTCCTTTTCGGTTGACGCCAAATATTTTGGAATTTGTCTCAGATATTGGTAAGTTTTTTTAGGCTCTCTATTCTGCTTGGAAAACCTGGAAAACCTGGAATTAAATAACAATTATTATTTGAAAACTCTCTTTTTTTAAACTAATTTTCTTTTAAACTGAAAATTTAACTCTTTAGGCTTAGGTCGATAATTTATCGTTTTTAGTTGAAAATTCGTTCTTTTCGATTGAAAATTAATACTCTTGGTTAAAAATTTATATTTTTTCTTGAAAATGCAACAGTTTTTATGCAATTTTTTATCTCTTTTAACTGAAAAATCTTTCTTGGTTGAAAACTTGTTTTTTTTTTTAGTTGAGAATTAATTTTTTTTACTAAAAATGTACATATTCCAGATGAATCATTAACTATTTTGTTGACGCTTTTTTGTTGTTAAAAATGAATTTCAAATTGAAAATTTAACGATTCAGTTTTTGGATAAACAATTGTATTTTTTAGTCGAAAATTTGTCTTTCTTTGTATAAATAAAGCTTCTTGGCTGAAAATATATTTATCATATATATTATCATTTTAAATAAAAATTCATCTCTTTCTGAAAATGTAACTACTTTACTTGAAAATCATTTTTTCAACTAAAAACTCAACGTTGCCAGTAGAAAACTTCAACTATTTTCTGAAAATCCGATTTTTTTTTGGTTGAGAATTGGATTTTTAACGAAAAATTCAAATAATCTATTCCGGGTTTGTTTTTAAAAATCTTTTTTGGGTGAAAAATCGTCTTTTTCTGTAGAAAATTAATATTATTTATTGAAAAATCATATTTCTGGTAGGTATAAAACTCAAGAATATCAGTTGAAGATTCATCATTTTAGTTTAAAATTCATCAGTCTGGTTGAAAGTTAATTTTTTCAAATGAAAATTTAACCTTTCCATTTTGGGCAGAAAATTGATCTTTTCGATTTCAAAATTTAACAATTTGGATGTGAATTTGTCTTTTTTAATTGTAAATTCATTTATTTCCTTAAAAATTCACGTATTTATTTTAAAAATCTACTTTTTTGGTGGAAAATGATTTTATTTTTTGAAAATTAATTTTTTTGTTTAAAAATGATGGTTTTTAGTTTTTTTGGTGAAAATCTTTTTGGTGAAAAATTTAAGTACTTGGTTAAACATTAACAAATTAACAAATTTGGTGAAAAATTAATCTTTTTGTAGAAAAATGAACTATTTGGTTAAAAATTCGATTTTTTTTGGTTGAAAATTAAGTGTTTTTTTCTGAATAAGTAAGTATTCCTTTTTTGTTTGAAAATTTATACTTTATAATTGGACAATTCAATGCTTTGGTTGAAAATTCAATTTTTTGTGGAAAATTCTTCTATTTTGTAAAAAAATTAATCTTTTCGGTAGAAAATTGAATTATTTGGTTAAAAATATCGATTTTTTGTTGTTGAAAAATAAGCGTTTTTTATGAAAATTTAAGTATTCCTTTTTCGTTTGAAAATTTATACTTTATAACTTGGAAATTAAATTCTTTTGTGAAAAATTCATCTATTTTGTAAAAAATTAATCTTTTTGGTGTAAAATTGAACTATTTGGTTAAAAATATCGATTTTTTGATGTTAAAAATTAAATGTTTTTTTTTTGAAAAATTCAACTATTCCTTTTTTGTTTAAAAATTTATACTTTATAATTTGAAAATTCAATTTTTTTGTTAAAAATTCTTCTTTTTGGTAAAAAAAATGAATCATTTTGGTGGAAAATTGAACTATTTGGTTAAAAATCCGATGTTTTGTTGTTAAAAATTAGGTGTTTTTTGCTGAATATGTAAATCTTCCTTTTTCGTTTGAAAATTTATACTTTATAACTTGAAAAATAAATTCTTTGGTGAAAAATTCACCTATTTTGTTGAAAATTCGTCTTTTTGGTGGAAAATTCAACTATTTTGTTAAAAATGGAATTTTTGTTGTTAAAAATTAAGTCTTTTTCTGAATACGTAATTATTCCTTTTTTTGTTTGAAAATTTATATTTCATCATTTGAAAATTCAATTTTTTTGTTGAAAATTCTTTTTTTTGGTAAAAAATTAATCTTTTTGGTGGAAAATTGAACTATTTGGTTCAAAATTTTATTTTTGTTGTTGTTAAAAATTAGGTGTTGTTTGCTGAATATGTAAATCTTTCATTTTTGTTTAAAAAATTATATTTTATAATTTGAAAATTAATTTATTTTGTAAAAAATAGATCTGTTTTGTTGAAAATTCGTCTTTTTGGTAAAATGTGAATTTTTCTGGTAGAAAATTAAACTATTTGGTTAAAAATTCGATTTTTGTTGTTCTTAAAAATTAATTGTTTTTTCTGAATATGTAATTATTCCTTTTTTGTGTGCAAATTTATACTTTATAATTTGAAAATTCAATTTTTTCGTTGAAAATTCGCCTTTCTGGTAAAAGATTCATCTTTTTGGTGGAAAATTTAACTATTTGGGTAAAATTATCGATTTTTTGTTGTTAAAAATTAGGCCTCTTTTGCTTAATATGTGAATCTTGATTTTTTGTTTAAAAAATTATAGTTGATAATTTGAAAATTAAATTCTTTGATGAAAAATTCAGGTATTTTTTTTTTGAAAATTCGTCTTTTTCGTAAAAAAATTAATCTTTTTGGTGGCAAATTGAACTATTTGGTTCAAAATTTTATTTTATTGTTGTTAAAAATTAGGATTTTTTTGCTGAATATGTAAATCATCCGTTTTTGTTTAAAAAATTATATTTTATAATTTGAAAATTAAATTCTTTTGTGAAAATATCATCTATTTTCGTTGAAAATTTGTCTTTTTGATAAAAAAATTAACCTTTTTGGTGGAAAATTGAACTATTTGATTAAACCTTTGATTTTTTT
>JAWWLR010000148.1:10515126-10525489 GCA_035041075.1 Acraspis erinacei | reverse complement strand
ATCAGCGCATCAAAATACGTAAGTATACGTAGTTTCAAGAAAATCGTCGGTGGGTGCTATTCGGAAGTCCACCCGAGGGCTGGCCACAGTTGTGAAAAGAACGAGTAGTGATAACAATATTGAAGAAAGGTAAAGGGCAGGAGGTTAAAGGTTATAGGGGTGTGACGCTGATGCCAACACTGTATAAAGTATATGTAACTGTTTGTCATAGAGATGGAAGAAAGAAGTTGAGAAACAAAAGATGCAGCCACCGAATAAGACAGGGTTTAGAAAATGAATGGGGGTGATGGACAATATATATGTTCTGAAATATCTAGTAAATAAGAAGATTAAAATGGAAGAAGGGGCAATGATAGCAATGTTCGTGGACTTAACGGCAGCATTTGAATCATTAGACCAAGGCGAAATAGAAAAATTTATGCTAAAAAGGAGGATAGGAGGGGGATTAATAAAGAGAGTATCGAAAATTTTTGGAGAGACAAAAAGCAGGGTAAATGTAGGAGAGCAAGTAGGAGATCGTATCTGGTTGGTGAGAGGAGTGAGGCAAGGACGTCCTCTGAGCCCACTTTTATTTAATATATTAATATCAAATTTGGAAGAAGAAATGAGCATAACAAATTTGGGGAAGAGTTAGGATAGGAAAGGAAAAAATATACACTGGCATACGCAGACGACATAGTGCTGATGACACATGATGAAGAAAGGATGGCGGGTTTAAATACAGGATTGAAGAAATACTTAGATGGGAAAGAGCTGGATTTAAATGCAGAAAAAACAAAGATAATGAGGATTAGAAAAGAAGGGGGCGACGGAAAGTATGAAAGAGAAGATGGAAATGGATAGAGATAGATGAAGTGAAGGAGTTTAAATATTTGGGATATATTTTGTAAGATTGACTTTGCTTTTGTAAGATTGATTGTGCACAGGGTACATCCGTAAAATGATTTTTTTGCGAAGTCAAATCTGCGTTCTGTCAAGGGGTTGTTTCTTAAAGTTAAGGGTTTCAGACAAAATCCGGGGTTGGAATTTTTGAGTAGTAGAAAAAAAAAGAAAATCTATTGATATGGTAAAATTCTAAAGTAGATTTTTTTTGGTCAAACATAATTTCTTGTAAGAGGCCATCGTTGTTATTTACTATTTTTCTTCTAAAATGCCTTGTGTAATCAGGTGAAAACATTTCAAAAACTTAAGGTGATCAGCATTTGCGCCAGTCATTAAAAAACTGCTCGTCATGTGTACGGAATGAGTAAGTACATTTTTTGAGCTCTGTAAATTTTTTGAAGCTAGCAGTCCAAGTATCAAACCAAGGCAGATTTTGTTTACAGCCTTATTTAATATGACAAAATACCGAGGGCGAAAAATTCGGACCGAAATATAAACGTGCATGGTCATTATTAAGAATGTTTTCGAAATAATTTTCTCCTATTTTTCTATTTCCCAGTTTCAAACTGAATATGTAAAGGGCACGAAATCATCTTATCAGTAAATAGGAAGTATTAGTACAAAGTGCAGTGTAAGCTACAAGACCTTGTTTTCCTTTAAAATTTGTTCAGCTGTGTCTATCATCAAGAATTTGTACATCTTAAAAACCTTGGCAATGTTCCCGGAAAAGCTGTGTAATCGTCAATGTACATAGCTGAGATTTGATCAGCGACTTGTCCATCAGTGTTCCGAAAGCCGTCGGCGGCGATGCAGATTGATCCGGGAATTATTCTTCTTACAACCGCAGTTTTTCTGCTTGAGTTTGTTGGTAAGTAAATTAGAAGTTCTGCATTCAAAGCTAAAGTTGCTCAAGTTGTTACGTTAGGAATCAATATTCCTTAAAGAAATTAATCTCCAGAAGTTTCCCGTTATTATTTTATAGAGCTAAAAATATCAGATTTCGATAGTTTACTCTACAAAAACCTAAATAGCCTTCAACTTTTTTTTCACTTTGAGAATACCAGGAGTATTTTCTCAAGCAAAAAATGAATAATTATAGATATGCCAAATTGCTTTAAGTAAGCATTTATATATATTTTTAATTAAAATATTTAAAGAGTATTTAATATGCTAGAATGAATAATAAAGCGATTTTGCAATACATATGCGAAAGTCCCATAAATTGCAATTTTTTACAGAATCTAGACCATCTAATCGTGAACTGTTCAGTGTAGATAGACTCAGAAGGGGACCATTTGAGATTGAGGCAAATGGAATTATTTGGAAGGATGTTGGATGTATTAGACAAGGAGTAAGGGCAGCCTTGGTGCTTCATGATTTAAGCCCCACTTTTGTATGCTTAGAGATCCGTGGAAACATGGCAGGATGCCAGACCGTGAACGGTTGGCGTGAGGCCTCTGAATTCCTAGCAAGACGCAATCCACGTTTGGCCCCACTACCACCACATTTTCCTGACTTTTGGGGTCGAGTTCCACTACCACGACATCAACCACCACAAGCCCAACCACCACCGTATCAACCACCACAAGCCCAACAACCTAATAATCCACTCCAGCAATGGCAACCAGCCTCACAACACACACCTTTAGACCGGATGAAGTAACTTGATACACACATTAACGATTGACTTCATTGCTAGACATATTTATCAATTTGAAGAATAAATGTATTAAAAATAATTGCACCAAAATAATTCCAAGGGAAGGATAAGCTTATACTGAATATATTGCCAAATAATAAATAATAAACCATCTAATTATCAATTGTGTCTAACCATATTTTATAATAGTTTACTGATTAATAAATAATTTTGAATGAACAATATTTTCTTCCTGTGTATTTAATCAGATATTTTTTATATTTTTATATTTATTATTATATATATTATATATATATATTATATTATATATAGTATATATATTATATTTTTTTACTAATTAATTAGTATTTTTAATTTATTCTTTAGTTCTATTCTACAGTCTTGAATCATCTATTTATAGTTCGTCTCAAAACTGAACTGTGAAAGCAGTAGAGTTTTGAACCCCTAATTCTCAAAAATTGATCGCGCACTAAAAAAATGAATGCTTTAGAATTTACATATGAAAGGATATTTTTTATTTCTCGCTTAACATAAGCGTTGAACACTTGAGCTTTTTATCTAACAGACTTGTGTTCCAATTTTTGGAACAATCGATATTTCAAGTCTACTTAAATACTGAATATCATGTAATTTACATGTTTTCTGATCTTTCTAAATACAAATTATATACAAATTATATATTACAAATCTACTTTTTCCATTCTTATCTCAATGAGAAGGTATTGGTTTTATTTAAAAATTGATTTTCAAGGATTTTATTAAATTTAAAACTTTTTGGACTCATTGATTGAGAAAAAATGGATTTTGCATTGTTGTTTACTTTTCGTCTCCGTTGTTTCTTTATTTCAATTATTTTTAATTCACATAATATAATAATCAACTTAAGAATAAGAAAGTATTTCCTTTTGAAATTCTTTAAAAAAATTTATTTTCAGTAAGCGAAATTAAAATATAAGCAGATGAGATTCTGATACGGGAAGAAAAATTCTTTTTTCAAAACCCCTTTTTTACTCACAAAATGCATCTTCTATTTGCTACTGTTTTTAGCATAATATAAGCCCTTGCAGATAAAAAAAGGAAATGAAAACATTAGAATAATTACAGAGAATCAAATAAAAATACGAAATATTTATTTATAAATGAAAGAAACTTCTATACTTGCTGGAATTAGTGAATTATTGTTATTTTCTGTTTTTATATTAAAATTTTGTGGGTAATCAGACAAAAAATTCTTGCTCATTGCAAGAACTTTATATGATTAGTATTTACGCCAGGCTTCGAAAATGCGCTAGTCACTTGCACGGAAACGTTACCTATATTTTTGGGCACACAAAAGTAAATTTCGTGTCCTGATTAAGCATGATTTTTTTCGTAAAAAAACCATTACTGAAACGAAGGAAAGGCTTGTTAAATACTACGGGAACTCTACACCATCAATTTCAATGGTTAAAAAGTAGTTTACTGAGTTCCATTGTGGTCGTACCAGCACAAGTGACACCGAACGTTCAGGTCGCCCAAAAGAGGTCATCACGCCAGAAATCGTCGATAAAATCCATGGAATGATATTGGACGATAGGAGAGTGAAAGTGCGTGAGGTGGCTAAGGCTGTAGGCATCTCAACTGATTAAGTAGATCACATTTTACATGAACATTTGGACATGAGAAAACTGCCCGCGAGATGGGTGCCGCGATTGCTCACACTCGACCATAAGCGCAACCATGTGACCACTTCAAAAGAGTTTTTGACAATATTCAACCGCAATCTGAATGAGTTTTTCACCGTTTCGTGACCGTGGACGAAACGTGGATCCATCACAATACACCAAAGGCCAAGGAACAATCGAAATAGTGGGTTTCTTCGGTCCATGAAGATGTCCATGCTTTTTAAATATGCTATAAATTGTAGAGTAAGTAGGGTATTATCTCCCAGTAGTGCACTCTTGGTAAAGCCCCACACCCACCCCCACACCTGGGGTTGTAACAAATATTAAAAATGAGAAGACAGAAAACAAAATTCTCGACACTGTAAGATTCCCGAAAAAGAAAAGATTTCGAAATTTTTTTCAAACAGAATTATAACATTTTTAAATTAAAAAGAATCAAAAAATTTCAAGCAAAATTTTTTTTCAAGATTGCAAAAGAAAATTGTACAGCTTTTCAAGGGGTTTAAAAGGGCTTTAATTGATCAGAATAATTTAAAATTT
Organism: Acraspis erinacei; assembly: GCA_035041075.1. Classification (NCBI taxonomy): domain Eukaryota; kingdom Metazoa; phylum Arthropoda; class Insecta; order Hymenoptera; family Cynipidae; genus Acraspis; species Acraspis erinacei. The sequence continues at coordinate 10,520,743 of JAWWLR010000148.1, read as the reverse complement.
GAAAAGATTATAATTTTTTTCTACAAAATTTAAAAGCCTTTTAAGAATTTGTATAGGTTTCAAAGTAATAAAAAACATATTTTTAAAATTCCTTAGAAAATTCTAAATCATCTTTTGTTTGAAAAAACTAATTTAAAGAGAATATTTTTAAAATGTTTTAAAATAAATCAAAAGATTTCAAAAATGTTCGAAAAATAATCTGGAAGATTTGCAAGATTTTTAAATTTCGAGGTTAAATAATTGGAAACATTTTAAAAAATTCAAATAATTTTAAATTTTAAAAGATTTAATAGTATTGTAAACAAGAGGTATATTTTTGAAAAGTTTGAAATAAAATAGAAAATTTTGCAAGGTTGGTAGGAAAATAAAAAATTATTTTAATTTGCAAAAGTTTATTTTAAGAGCAGAAAGAGAAGAGAATATTTAAAAAGATTTTTAAACATTTTAAAAGATTTAAAAAATGTTTGCACCATTTTACAAAGGTTTCAGAATCATAAAAATGTTCTTAAGCTACGAGGGAAAATTTTCAAGAATTTTTTGTTGTCTAAACATTATTTTTTAAAGAAAAGTTAAAAAGATTTCAAAATACATCTACAAATTTCTATAAATGGAACGATAGAAAAATCCTGAAAAATCACATTCTCTACATTGTAAAATTCTATAAAAGAAAATATTCGAAATAGAAACTTACCGAAATTATAAATTTTCAGAAAATTCTAAATTCCCAAATTGAAAAATTCCGGAATAATAAAATTCCTGAAAATTTTTAGCATTACCGAATTCGTAAGTTCCCGTATCTAAAGAATTCAAAAATTGTTTAAATATTTTTATTTTAAAATTATTTTTTACAATTTTTGAATCGTTTACATTGGGAAATTTCATAATTAGGAAATTATCTAATTTAAAAAATGAAAAAAAATTGTAATTTTACCATTTTTTACTTTAAAAATTTTTCAGGTTGGCTCTTGAGTGCCAGTTCAAGAAATTTTAAACTATAGTTTTGAAGATTTACACAAATATGTACAGACTTGAAATTTTTTTTAATCTCATAAATTTCATAATGAGAGTCAATTGGATTACTAATTATTTGCTAAAATAAATGTTTTTCACTGGCAAAATAATTTTTTGGCAAATTAATAGTCATCCAATTGACTCTCAGATAGGGAAGTTATGGGATTTAAACAAATAATCTCAACTTTAATCCTGTCTTTATTTACATAATTAATAATTAAAACTGTTTGAAAGTTACAATTAAAAAAACCATTTCAATAATAATAATAAATGATTATACAAGACAATTTTGAATTTCTTCCAAATTATACAATTTACATATTTTAACGTTAAAAGTTAAGAAATAATAATTGATTTTACAAGAAAATTTTGAATTCCTTCAAAATTAAACTTTTTACAAATTTTAAATATTTAAAAAATCTTAATTTTAAAAATTGAACTCTTGTTCGAGTATTAAAAATGGATTGTACGAGACCATTTTAAACGTCTTCATAATTAAACAATAAAAATATTTTTACGTTGAAAATTAAACAATAAAAATGTATTTTACCAGAAAATTTGGAATTTTTTGAAAACTAAACAATTTACAAATTTTAATGTTCAAAATTTAACGGTATTTCGAGTATTAAAAATTGATTTTACAAAAAAATTGAATTGCTTCAAAATTAAACAATTTACAGATTTTAGCGTTAAAACTGGAAAAATAATAGATTTTACAGGAAAGTCTTCAATTTCTTCAGAATTAAAGAATTTGCATATTTTAACGTTAAAAATTAGGCTGTGACCACAAATTCGGGACGACTAGCCCAGCTAATGAAAAATATTCGACTAGTCGTCCCGAATTTCGGGATGATGAGACACTGCGTATTTTTTAGTTATCTATTATTGTTTCCAAGAAAAAGTTAAAAATTCGCTTGTAACGAAACAGAATTCTGATGACTATAAATGTTATATCGTAAGCATCAACCTCACAATATACTGTCATTCTCAAAGTACAAGTTCAAAAAAATCGAAAACAAATTTAATTTAATAAACAAATTTTACCCTTGTGAGGTTCTGCAATTTCAAGTGTGGGACCCTGTCTGATTTGTAATGTATTCGGTCAAAAGTTTGTTAGTTTCTAACTGAAAGAGAAATAAGAAGTGACGAATATGTAGTAGCAATGCGAATTTTTTTATTTCCTAATTTTAAACACTTCAAAAGGATTTGATTCATAATATTTAAACAAAATTAAACTAAATTCAAATTTATTTAAATCGATTTAAAAAATGTCATTCAAATAAGAAAAATTGGAGCGAGATTAAATAAATTCAAGGGAAATAAGGAAACTCAGATGAAACTCATACAAATTCAAGCTGGATTAAAAAAAAGGAATACGCAAATTGAAAAAAATCAAAGTACGCAAAAAAATTGAATTTAAATATATATTCTAAAACGTGTATTAAATTTAATTTTGTTGTAGTGTAATAACAATTAACACCTCTTATTATTCTAACATCAGTTTTAATTCTAAATATGTACATTTTTACTTAATATTATCTCGTTGTAAAATTCTAAATGTTTTTCCTCCTAGGTCCAATAAGAACAACTTTCGGGCTACAAAACTTGTACAAAACGTACGAAATTTGTGTTAATAATACAAAAAAATGTACTTTTGTGTTATATTGACTCTAAAGTATTGGATTTATTTGTACATTCTTTTAAAAATGTTTTTAGCGTTTTGTACTTTTGTATAAGCATTTTTCATCCGGACTTATCCTTTGTTATTGAAACATCCTTGAAATTTCAGAGTCAGCATCCAGTATCCGAACATATGTTTGACAATCTGGAAAAAAATCTACATAAGGTCCAATCTATAAATTCAATAGCAGAAATAACCCCTATTAGCTTAACAAGTCTTGTGGACAATAGTGAATCATTTTTTGTATTTCACAAAGGATCGTTAGATTATCCACCATGCTCGGAATCTGTGACTTGGTTCATGTACAGATCTCCAATCTTCATTTCCACACAACTAGTAAGAATCTATATTTATTACAAATATTTACCAAAATTATTTGGAAATTGTTTTATCCATTATTATTTCGAATTCGAATTTTTTTCAGGTAAATGAATTCAGGAAAATAAAGTTGGCCGAGGGAGATGTATCTAATGTTAGACCTTTTCAGGCAATGAACGATCGTCGAACTAAAATCGTGTTATCTGATAAAGTGAGCGAGAGTATCGTACAAGTTAGACTTAGAATTGGTAAACGGTAGGCAGTAGATATTATTAATATGGGTTATTTTTTATTAGATACAAATGTCTTAAAAGAATATAAATGTATGTAATAAAATACAATAAAGTATTTAGTTACATCAGGAGTCTTTTTATTTGACTTATTTTTAAGCATGCATCCGCAAGTGCACATCTATGCGGAAATTATTATTAATTTTTTGTTCTTATCCAAATCTTTTGAAAATGAAATCTAGATGAAGATTCTCGTTCAGTTGATTATGATAGTAGGTAATATCAGTATTTGCCAACATCAGTGAGTTCTCAAAATTTTAGTTTGATGATATAATATCTTCTTTTCTGTTTATGGACTTGAAAATTCATTCTTTTTAACATTTATGAAAGCCATTTTCATAGGCCGAAAACTTATTCGAAAAATGTTCTAAGACGGACTTTTAAAATTCGTAACTCAATTTATGAATTTTTTTCTGATTTTTGCTTTGAAGTGCTGTAATTTCGATACTGATATAAGGTATTATACTTTTTTCTTTCTAATTCTAGTAGTTCTTTGCATTATCTTTCGAAATTTGCAAACAAAATTTTGAAAATTCCTAAAACTGACAAAATGGCGGCTATTTTTCTAAAAATTTTGAAACTCAATTTTCTCAAAAAAGCGAGAGTTTTTTTCTTGATATTTTTATGTAGGCACTCTACTGGCAAATATATCGCATGAAAGTTTATCTTATGCCCGCGCCATGGAGAGGAGAAACAATGTTTTTTGTTATTGAAAAATGAAACATTTTGTCCAAAAGCAAGACAGGATACAAAAAAACTCAAATAAGCAAAGTTATTCGTCTCAACAGGTTATAAAGAAAAGTCTGTTGGCACTTTTTTCTCTATTGCGATTCTTTCAAAATTTTCGGCTAAATAAGAATAATTAAAAATTTCCGGTAATTAAAGGTACTTTATAAAAATATTCAATTTATTTATGACATACTATGAAAGGCTATATTTATGAGAAAAATACAGTTATAGTCGAATTTATTCTTATTTAGGAGAAAATCTCGAAATAAACGCAAGACAGAGTAAAGTGCAAATAGACTTTTATTTAGAATTTTGTAAGAGGAATAACTTTAATTTTCTGACTTTTTTCTTACATTGTCTTGCTTTTTACAAAATATTAATATTCATTTTTTAGTAATAAAAAAAATTTTTTCTTCTCTCCAAGGCGCGAGCACAAGATACACTCTCATGAGTTATATTTGACATAATAGCACTGACCTAGAAAAAAATCAAGAAAAAACTCTAGCTTCTTCAGAAAATTGAGTTTCAAAATTTTATACAAATAGCCGCCATTTTGTCAATTTTAAGAATTTTCCAAATTTTCTTGCAAATTTCGAAATCGATCACAAAATTTTTTCATAAATTTCGTTATGAGTTTTAAAAGTCCGAATACTCATAACTTTGCCAAAAAAGGATTCTATCAAATCTGCGAAATACTTTTCGTCTAAAAGCCTTTGAAAAACAACATATTTCATCCACAGCCAATTTCGAGAATTAAAAGTGTTCAGCCTGCATGATTTGAAATGAAATCAGTCAACTATAAATTAAAAAATCTGCCCGCTGCGTGGGCACATTCTCATCGCGCGCTACGCGCGGCTCGCTTCTCTCGCAAGTTTGAGCGCGCCTAAGGCACACGGGTGTTGGTTCTCGCGCTTCGCGTTTGATAGTATGTTTATCTCGTGCTCGATAATTTATTTACCTCGCGCTACGCGCTCGGTCTTTGTATAATCCTCACACTTGTGCACAAGCTTCGTAAAACTAAAGTTCATGGAATCGACAACTGTAATTTAGTGATTGTGAATTCTCTTTTGTTAAAGCTCCTTCGGCTTTAACGAAGACATTCTTATCACGTATCCCTTGCTTCGGCCTCGAATCTGTCCCTCCAATCGTAGTTCATTTCCATAAATGTATATTATTACAATGCATAACATGAGTTGGTATCAAAACAGACGTAGTTTAAATGTTTCGTTTAAAGAAACACGCATTTTTAGAAAAACTTTTGTTATTAAAAAGCTGTAATTTTTGGATTTTCCATTACTTTTTATGTTGTTAAAATTTGAATTATCTTTTTTTTTGTCAAGAAAAATAAAAAAGTTGTTATTATAGTCTTGTCCGCCATTCAAAAATCAAGGTTTTTATTCTCTTGCCTTTTTTTCATGTCGTGCTTTATTTGGTTTAAAATGTCCCTTTTCGTGTGTTTTATGAAATTTTGTAAATGCTTAATGCTATTCAAATAATAAATTTATATTCATACTCTCGTAATTTTTGGTTTTGTGAAAAAAGGCATTAGGATAAATTTGTTCATATTTTTGAATACTATGAATATCCT
>JAWWLR010000148.1:10467691-10481496 GCA_035041075.1 Acraspis erinacei | reverse complement strand
CAGCACAGACAAATACGAGGAAACTATTACTTTTCTGACGGAAATTACGGACCTTATGGAAAGGATTCGAATTGGCGAGGCAGGGACTTTCAAACCTTGTCGAAAAGGATTCATGCTGTTCACAAGATCCGCCATTAAGCTCAGCGAGTATTTGCTAAATAAGAAAGGTTTTTAATTTTTTCTCACGTCCAGATTTAGCCAGGATGTTATTGAAAACTTATTTAGCCTTATTCGTTCAAAGCATGTTATACCTAATGTTTTACAATTTAAATACGACTTGCGATTAATTTCCATTGCTCAGTATTCCAGACCTATTCATTCTAGTACCTGCTATTATGACAAAAGCTACTATCTGTCTGAGTTCCTTCAGAAAAATAAATGTCAAAAGAAAGATAATACTAAAAATAAAAAAAAAATTTCAGCTCAAACAATAAACTTAAATTTATCACCATCAACTCAAATACTAATTCTAAAAACTTCTGCAATGCTTTCACAAAGACATTACCGGACATTGTATCATCATTAATAGCACCTCTTAAAGCTACCTCAGCTAATGCAATCAGTGTAGCCATCTTCTCCAGTCAATGCCACAATGGATTTATGTTTATTAGCATTACCTATTGATCCATTTGGCACTATTGAGAAGAACGCTTTATATCGTACTGCTAGTTATCTTTTAAACAGCATTGAGAAAAGCCGAAAGATTCTTGTACTGCATCAGTCGGTTCCAGAAATTCGGCTAGTTTTGTACATCTCGATGTAGCCAAATTCTAAGACTACAGAGAATATAAAGAAAACTTGCTTTTCTACCTCAACGAAGCTACTTTTGATACTTTCCAGGAAATGGAAAAAATATTCAGATCATTGCACCCGGTTGTGCAAAAATGTGGGACAATGAACCTCTATGATTTCTTTTTCCTACGATTTAATTCAGTTAAACGCAGTCACATTTTAACGTGCCACAATTAAAAAGAGAAAATATTTGGTCGACTTTTGCTCTTTCGCCTAAGAATTTGTAATCAAGCTAAATCAAAGGAAAAAGATATTGACAACAAATATGCTAGAAAAAGCATGGCTATGCACATAATTAGCAATAAGAATTTAGGCTCGTTGAGTTCTCAAATTGAAAGTAAAACGAATTATCTTCTGTTTTTAATTGTAATGTGTCTTTCGTTATTACTTTTATAGCATAGTTTATAAATTTGAAATGTAATTTGAAATGAACGTTCGCCTGCAACAACAATTATCTGTGATATTTATTGCATCATTTAAAACAAATTTAATTGAAATATAAGTCTTGGAAATCAGCAGCGAAAACTTTTCTACTTTATTCATTTAATTTACAGTTTAGTTGTAACATAAATCCTCTGTTACTTTTTACTTATTGTTCTGAAATAAATACTTATTTAAAAAAAAGTTTTTAGGACTTTGAAAAATATTATTTTAGTGTAACTTTTATTTCGGGCTTCTCTAGGATTGAATTAAATTTATATTTATGCGAAATATTTTAATGAAAAGTTGTTGAAGAAAAAGCCGTAACCTCAGAATTCAATTCCTTTACTTTACTTCATAAACAATACAATTAGACATCTTCCCCTACGTTTTGTCTCATTTTAATTCTTGTGCCGAAAAATTGAAAATTTGTAGTATAAAATTTGATTCAGCCAATTTGTTAATTAATATTTACAAAAATTATATCATTAAAAAAATTAACTATCTACTGCATGTTACATTCTTTATAAAACAGCCTTAAATAATAGTATTTTTTTAAAGTGTGCCTAAAAAAAAAGATTCTTCACTTTTCAAACATTCTTAATTACGAAGCCTACATTATTATTTGTATTATATTTATTTACTATTCCATCAATGCCTGAACATTAAATTTGACTTGAAAGTCGCACCAATTTCAAAACATCCGATTCCGGTTTCGTGGCACCAATCAGAAGCGGAGTAAGTGCTAACACAACTCTCCCTAGAGGAACCCCACCCTGAGCACATATTCTCAGCTTCCTTAACCCTAATAATTCGTATCTCTATTTAAGAACAAATGAATTAAAAGGAAAATACGAATTTTAAATAAATTAGTTAAATCCTCACCCTAAACAGACTAATTTTCAAACGCAGAAGAGGAATTTTCCTCAAGAGTGAAATTTTCAATCAAATTTCAATCAATTTAGAAGTTTTTAAATACAAAACTAATAGTTTTTAAGAAATATTTAAATTTTCAATCAAATAAATGAAACTTATACTAAAATTTTGAACTCCTACCAGGAAAAATTAATTTCTAACCAAATAGTTGAATTTTCAATTTAGAAGATGAATTTTCTACCACAAAAGAGAAATTGTTAAGAAAATACATGAATTTTCAACTAAAAAAGACCAATTTTTAACTACAACAAAATTATCTAGTTACGTTTGCAGTATGAAAAATGAATTATTCAACAAAAAATGACAAGTTTTCAAAAAAAGAAATGAACTTTCAACTAAAAAATATCCTTTTTCAACCGAAAATGGAATTTTTTCAGTTCAAAAAATAATTTAGAACAAAAAAAAAAATTTATTTAATTTTCAACCGAAAAAAACGAAAAGAAAGAAATAGAATATATAACTACCGTTTCAGTTAGAAAAATATGTTTTTAACAAGGAAAAACAAGGAATTTTCAGCGAAATTAGTAAATTCTCAACCAAAGAGATAAATATTCAAAGCAAAAATGAATTTTCAACCAAGAAGTTGAATTTTCAAACCAAAAATATTAATTCTCAACGAGAAATATAATGGTTGATATTCAATAAAAAATATTTTTAAAAAAAGTTAAATTCAACCAAAAAGGACAAATTTTCAACAAGATAAATGAATCCTCAACCAAAACAGATTAACTTTCAACTAAAAAGTTGTGATTTCAAACCATAAAAAATCCAATTTCTATAAACATAATTTAATTTACAAATCAAAAACTTAATTTCAATTTAAAAAATATTAACGGAATAGTGGTATCAAACTAAAATGTACAAAGGACGTACCAAAGAACGTCATTTTGTATCCCAATTTGGGACATACTTTCATTCGTACTTTTTTACGCACAAAATTATGCTATCGTAAAAATAGCAAAACTAAACAATTTGAAACTGAACTGTTTCAAAGAAGAAGCCTTGATTCTTTAAACTTTTGCTAGTGCCCAATTTAATCTTTGAAAGTTTTAAATTTACTTGTTTACGTTTATTGAATTTTTAGTCAAATGTTTAATTTTTAAAGTATAAATAACAATTGAATAATTATTGATTTCAAACGCCTCAGCATTGAAATAATTCAACTCTTAAGGCCATGTGACGAGATGGGCACGTGAGCAAAGCTGGTGCTTAATTTTTCTTTCCCAAATTACGTCTAAACGAAATGCGGTATCGCTCTGAAAGTTTGGGAAATGAAAGAGGAGACAATAAAGTGCATATCTTTGCTTTGTGCCGATGGAAATTTTGGAGAAATAAAATTGTCGAAGAAAATAAAACTGGAAGCTATATGGGTACTTTTCTTTCCCAACTTACGTCCACATGTTATGAGATATCGTGTTGAAAAGTTGGCAAGCTAAATAGCAGGCACGAAGGAAGTTGTCTCTGCTCTTAAATAATTAGAATTGTGAAAAAAAAGATATTTTTTCTAAGTACTAATTTGGAGACATTCCGACTGTGCTGTAAACCCCTGCAAGCAATTTTCAATCTTGTCAAAACGGCTAATTATGAGGTTTATGTTTATCAAAGTGGGGCAAGACAACAAAAATCGCTCACGAACATTATACACAGATAATGCAGAATCTAATGTTTGCACTTGAAATGCAAATAAACAAATTTTGTCTGACATACGTATCCGCTGTTTCAGAGCAGCACTAGCGCAGTGAGTAGACAACTTCGAACTTCTATAGGTCTGTGGATAATACAGATTGCATAATTACTGACAGAGAAAGATAGAAGTTAAACTTCTGCCGTAAAGCCTAAGTGCGTCGGTCAATACTTCGTATTTTCATAAATACACTTTTCCCTTCCCCTAACTCTGTGCCTTGACACAAACTACTTCTTTTTTATAATTATACGCATTATAGTCCCATCTAAGTAGAAGAGTAAGAAATGACGAAAAAGACGGCAAAAAAGCAGTAGTAAAAATTAATTAATTTCACCTAAGCGCCTGGCGTGAACGGACATCCCTGACGGTGTAAAACTGGCAACGCCGCGCCGACTATACGTCTCTCGCTTTCGCCTTCGCGTAACACCACATGTGCTCGACTCGAATCCCACCACCCACCTGTTGTTGTTTTTTTTTACGAAAATCATCCTTCCTTCTTCTTATTCTGCGTACACTTTTAACGAAGGCTTCATATACAGTCTGATAATTTATCGATTGGGAGTTAAAAATATTCTCCTATTGTGAGATCGATACCGTGAGGTAAGAATCAAAGGTAGACCAATCAATTCGCTTAATATTATATTTAAGAGAAAAGAATAAGTCAATTGGGGATGAGAATCCTAGGCTTGATATTACTGCTAAATGGTCAATGCTTAAGGAGTCGTTCCAAACACCCCAGGAGGAGATGCTGAAGAGGTTTGGGGATTAAATCCCCAATAAAAACTGAGGTAGAGTTTATGTTTTGAATAGAATTGAGGCAATGAGAATGACAACTAGGTACAGCCCACTTGGAGATGGCCCTCAATAATAATTTAAAAGAACACGATTTAGAGGCCTGCTTCAAAGTGGGATATACCTAGTTGTCATTCTCAGTGCCTCAATTGAACAGTCTAGTCCACGTCTCTGATGTGATCTACTGAGATTGCAAGCATCTGTAGTTTGTTCTCAAGACTAATCCCAGAGGTGACTCTGATGATGTTGAAATCTTTAATTTAAAAATTTTGTTTAGAGTCAGGTTTTAGAAAGGTCTCAGATATAATTAGGATATCAAAATCGTCACAGATATTTGATAGGTCGACTTGTTTATTCAAGACGCCCCGGCAATTCCACTGCATAATTCTTAATCTATTAAACTGATCCATCATTAACAAGTAATGCTTTAGTTAGAAGATTCACACAATTCAGGACTTTCAGATATTTTGACTTTCCTCCGTTTTGAGAGAAACCGTGGCTATAACTTCCACCAAGTTCTTCAAAGCAGATAGAGTCGAGTTCATAATCGAAAACCTGGATTCATTTAAACCCAGTTTATGAGCCTGATCAGACCGAGGGACTGGTATGAAAGATTTTGAGGATGGGGTAGGGTAAGGGAAGGGTGCAGAGGGAGAGGTGGGAGGCGAGTGAACCTATTGATGAAGGGCAAAGCCGTTTGGAAACAGACTGAGAATTCTACCTTTATTGTGGAGGTGAGAGAAGAATGAGTTTGAACCTCTTCGAGCTTGCGGTTGGGGGGTTGAGCATTCGAAGAAGGGGGCTGCTTGGATTTTGGGTGGTGTTCTGTATGTTTCCATACAGGTGGCAGAGGAGGCTTGGATTTCTCTGAAAAAGTAGGAGCTATCAACGTCTGGGAGTAAGGGCGAGTAGTCTAGGACCAAAAGCTCGTTGGACAGGGGGCAGGTGCATCATTTAACTCTGGTGTCATTGAGAAAATAAATATTTGTGAGGACTGAAGAAGCGGCAGAGAGGAGGAGGCATATTCAGCTCCTTTGCCAGATCTGAGCATAGACTTGGCTTCTTTGAAGAACAGTTTGTATTTTGTGGCAAAAACACGTAGCTCTGGCTGGAATAGAAATTTAAGGCATTTATAATAGGAGGGCATGTGATCTTCGCCAGTTCCCACACTTTGGAGGGCAACTCGCGTTAGGGCACGGCTTCACTTCGGTATGTTCCTCTGAGATGCCGCAGCTTTTGCAGTGCGCACTGAATCTGCAGTGCCTGCTAATGTGACCAAATCTGAGGCATTTGAGGCACATTTTTATGTTCCGGGTCCCAGAGGTCGACCGGAAATGATGTCATGTAGATAGAGGTTCTTTCTGGCACGGCCGTACCGTCAAGGGTAATCAGGGCCATTTTAGAGGGGATTATTTTAATTTGCTGGGTAACAGTATCGGTTGTTTTTCTATTTAGTCGAAGAGTTCGAATAACCTTGCTTGTGCCTCTCAATGAACCAAGGACCTCGAGATTCTCTACGAATTCTGATTCGGAGGTTTCGTGTGTCACGAAGCTAGAGGATACAATAGTAAACAGACCCTCAATTTTCTTAGGGATTCCTTTGAGCAGGGTACTAGCCGCTCTAGGTGACTTTGTCATGACCTTCAGCTTTCCGAAGCAGCTACCACGGACGTCGTTGATCAGGCCTAGGAAGTGTTTTTGAACCAAACGACCACAAGTGTCAGGGGCAAGATCTTTTTTTTGTATTTCTGAACTGGTGTTGCACTGGACGATGGTGGGGCATTCCCCTTTTGCAAAAACACTGTACCGCAGTTGGAAGGGTCGAATAGTCTCCCTCGACTGAGAGAATTTGGCACTATTCCAGTTGAGATTAGGGTTAGCCAGGTTTGGCTAAATTCTCGAAGCTCCGGCGGAGCTTTCGGGCCATTTTGTCTCGAGAATGATGTTTTTCTCTGCGGGGGATGATGAAGAAAACATGTCAGTGGTATCCATGTCTTCTGAATCATCAACTGGAAGGGACAACTGACACTCATGGTGCGTTGTTCTTTATTTCCTCTCTGTCTCTTACGTTTCGCAGGGAGCACCCGGTAACCTTGAGCACCCTTGTTCTTCCTAGCGGACCGAGTGAACGGAAAGAATACTCTACAGAGTATCATCATAGTATCCCTTCCGTATCATGCAACAAAAACTAAAAAAATAGCAAGATCAACTTTTAAATTGGCGAAATTCGGATTTATTAAGCCGGGTTTATTAACCAGACCTGGGAAATAATTGAAGCTCCGCACGTGAAGCGACAAGAGCCAATTCAACTGCAAAGGTACACACGATATTTGAATACTTAAGAACAGTACACCGCACTATTAAGTGAGACAGCACAAAAAACACATCAGACTTCGGCCATGGTCACAACGGACTCAGCACCAAAATCATTGATGCGCTGTTTTCAAAATTCCGGCGCATACGCATCTGCACCAGCTGTGAGAAACCATTTTCATAGTCTGTACTTTTCTCGCAATTTTCTCTTGATTAATTCGACAACCCCTTGTTTTTTTGAAACTAATAGATTGCTCGAAATCGAAAGTATTATTCTATATTTGGTTTATGGATATTCATGATTTTGTCACGGAGTTTAGTCGATATTGCTCAGGAGTTCCATAAGAACGCGTGTTCAACTAACACTTTTCCAGCAGCGATTTTTTCGAAAATGGTTACGTCAACCATAGTGTTTATTTTTCCAAATGAATTAAACCTACTTTATTCAGATAATCTACAAGTTTCAGAACCGCCATTGAGAGGTATAGAGACCTTGTAAGGGAGTTGCAACGATTGTACCCGGAATATTCTGTTAAATTAATCATCCTTATCATCGGTGCTCTTGGAGGTGCCAAGCTTTCACTGGTCAATAGCCTAGAAAGCATCCCTGCGTGTGAACCATATGCGAAAACACTTATGGGGCAAATGCAGAAGGCGGTCGTACGTCGGTCGCTCCGTGTCCTCAGGTTGCACGAGAGTTTTGCCGGATCGTCGTATTGATTCCGGCAGAGACTGTAACCACCTATCTCACGGTGGTGAGACGTGGTTATGGCTAAAATTTTACCGCGATTTCGCTGAGATCGGGTGCAGTTTTTCAGATTAGCACTCGATCCCGGTGAAATCCTGCGGTTGTCCTTATCCTATTTTATACGATTGAATTAAATAAGATTTAGGCTCCAATTTTTAAAGTCTACAATTCAAAAGAGTTTGACATTGACTGATTTATTTTGCAGTTCAGTTTTCATTTCATGACTTTAATTGAGAAAATTTTCAGCTTTAAAAAATTGAATTTTTAATAATTCAATGATCCTGAAAATTTTGTTGAGATTCGGGAATAAACCAGAAATCTTTTCTTCCGTTGTTTTTGTCCCCTATACAAATTCAGGATGATAATACGTAAATTTACTCGAAATTTACTAGGAAAATTTTTAATTCTTTTTCTCAAATGCCGTGTTTATAAATTTAAAAACTTATCAACAAAAAAAAAACAAAAAAGAGGCACAAGAAATTTCTCAATTTGATTTTATGGCATTAGTAATTTTACGATAAAAACCAAAATTTATTAATTAAATTTATGATCGAAGATTTCGCGGATCTGCTCACAAATTCCCGGCATTTTCGCATATTTTTCAAGGTGCACAAAATTCCCGGATTTCCCGAGACAACCTGCTATTACTATGCAAATCATTGAACAAGAGAAAAGGATAAAAAAGATTGATAAAATTCAAAAATGTTTATTTAAGTTGTATAATACATTATGTACATTTATTCAGATTCTGTTTCTCCGTTTTGAATCGAGCTTTCCAGTCTCTCTTCGCTTCCAGGATGATTTTAAAAAACCACAAATAGTACATACAAAAAACTGAGATTCAACTCAGAATTGAAAAGGGAACGTAAAAAGTTTTACGGTCCATAAAACCCTGAAGGTTTTTAATGTGATTATGCAATATAACTTAATTTACAAACGATCACAACATTAAATGTCTCACTATTCTTTCGATTTGTTTCCATTCGACGGACCAAAACTGCTTTACGTTTTCTTAATTATTATTTAAATATCCAGGTGTTCACCAACTGCGAAGTACAAAGTATAAAGTGTAGTTTCGTTGAGTGAATTGAAATACAATGATTACTGTTCTTAGATTACGTCAATATGACTTAATTAGAAAAGTTTGTCTATAATTTATCTCACATTTTTCTAACAGTCTCTAATGCATCACAGAGAGAAATTATATGAAAAAAGTCTTGACGTTGCCAAAACTGGGGTAAAAAGGCAATTAAAATGGGGTGTGCGGAACTACGAACGTCTCCAATTTGTTTAATGTTCGCCACGAATGGATACCCCCGCGCACATGCGCACTGGCGGTTGCCATGTTAACGATGTTCAGACGCGTTGTTTTTCCCCAACCTTAATAACTAATCTTCCCAAAAATGTATGATGTTCCTGACATGAGTGGTGTTTCTATTCTGTGTTAAACTCTCTTGCCAATAAAATTGTGATTTGAAAACGGCGCCAACTCATGCTAATCAAAACATAAAAGTTTAACTAGTTGCGGTACAGCGGCGCTCAGATTTGGAGCAACCCGTGTCTCAACTCTCCCTTGAGTATCTCTAACGCTTTGGAAGTTTCGAGCTTGTGTCATGAATATAATAACATACAATATTTTTTCAATGAAATTAATTTTATTCCTTACTTACGTACTCCAAAAATGATTATAACAACGTAATTGTAGTACTTACACTTTCTAGACGATTCTCGTATTTCTGATTCTATTTTCCTTGTCGTTTTCAATTCAGTAACGCGATACTGCATCTCATAAAATAACAAACAAACACGAACATAACCTCCATATGCATCGATATATCAAAATATAACAGAGGAATGAGTACAGAACACGTGGCAGCGCAAGCTGCACTGCGCATAGCGCGGGACTGCTCGAGAGTATCCATTCGTGGCAAACATTAATGAATTAATGGAGTTTCGTGGTTCCACCTCTGCTTAGCAAAAACATATAGGGTGATACCACCCATCATTATTCCTTCGTGGTTCCAACAGATTTCAAAACTGACCGAAAACACACCAAATTATAAATAATGATTTAATCAAACCTCGAGACTAAATCTAAGAAAATGCAACTGGATCGAAAGGAGCTTTTCTTGTTAAACGCTGAAAGTCGATCCAATCGTAATTTCCACATACACGACAAACGGAAATTTTATTTGATAAACAATTACATTTACTCATGTGAGTCACTAATTTTTTGTTCTTTATAGCCGAAACTATGACGGTCGGCATTTGAGCACTTTAGTTACACAAGTTGGACCAAACCTTTTATTTACTGTTCAGTCTTTTTTTTATATCTACAACGATCACTCGTGGATCTATGTCCAAATGTTGGGCAAGCGTTAAACAATTGACCGGCATTCGATGACCTCCAACTACCATGTATGTCCTGATAGACCCCAAGTCTATGGGAGCTCTCGGAGCACCGTAATGGGAAATCCCTCCAACCTGTGCATCTTCGTTGGAAAACTTTAAGCCTGGCGGGTATCGCGGCAAGGGATTCGTCGACTTTCTCGCGACGGATTTCAGTTTCTTGGGGAAAGGTCGAATTGGAACACCGCGTCCAGCGGCGCATTCCTTCGCAACTGATTCAATCTCCGAAGAGTCTACTTCGAAACCTGCGCCCCCAGTTATTCTACTCAACAGATCACTGAGCTGCTCCGCGTAATTATTGACACTTTCGATTTTCGCTTCCACACTTGGGTGGACTTGTTCTGCGTGGAGCCTCATCTGCCGAGGTTCACAGAAGGTTTCCTCGCAGTGCTTGCATTTATACAATTTGATATGCTTGTTAATATGCTTGTACATTAACTCGTAGGACTTCGATTCGAAACAACATTCTGGACACCGGTAGTCTTCTGAAATCTGCAAGAATAAACGGTTTCATTGAAATCTTCAGTTGGATTTTGCTACTGAATTCTATTAATTCATATTGAAATTAATCGAAACCCTGAAAACCTCTTGAAGATTTTTACAAACCTGAAGTGGATCCGCCAGTTTACACTTGAGCGGTAGATGCGAATGGAAGACTCTGTGATGTTCTTCTACGTCTTTTCTATTCCAGCACACTTCATCACACCACTCGCAGATCCACTTTTCGTCCTTATGATGACCTGGAAAATCCTCGGACTCATTCCCTGTAACATTTGGCGACAATGTGACCATCTCCACGGCTCCGGTGTCTGACTGACGTAGAGTTGTGTACTTGAAAGGTCCTGTCTTCCACTTGGCTCCTTCATTCGGCTTCGGCTCCTTGTGAGTCCTCGTCCAGTGTTTCTTCATAGCAAAGTGCGTTTTGCAGCGTACGCTGCAGTATGAGCACTCGTAATTAAACTTTTGATTGGCATTTCCACTGATTGGAATGGCTTCCACTTTAGGCGACAAATGCGGATGATCAGAGTTCGAGTGCTTCATTACATCGGTCTTAACCATGTCAGTGTAACTACAATGAGCGCACTTGTAGAGGAGCTTGTGGGTGTTTAGATGAGAAAGGTGAGCCTGCCGGGTCGCTGATACGAACTTGCATTGCACACAAACGAATTTATGATCTATCTCGTTTGCTTTCAACCTTTTTTCGGTGACCTCTTCAAAGTTGGCTGGACGTTTTTGACCACTTGTTTCCTTGCCAGGGGGAACTTGACACTCCTTTAGCAAGAATTCATCGGTTATATTAGCATCCTTAGATGTACAGGCTGGATTAGGTATTGCTGTCAGCAGGCGATTAGGATGCTTCGAATTAATGTGTTGGCGGATATGTAATTCAGAGTTTGCACTGCGATCGCAGAGAGGGCACAAGAATCTGAACTGTCTCAAGTGCTGCCTTCTCACGTGCGTCTTGAAACCACGTTTGCTGTTGAACCTTTGTTTACAATACTTGCAGATTAGGACAGTTAGTGTCTTCGGTTGGCCACTTGATGATCCTAGAAGGTATTAATATTTCAATCAGGATCGACCACGATCAATTGCGTGGCTCAAGTCAATGAGTGGATGGTGAAGTTGTAAAAAGATAATAAACGTTTCAGTTTCAACCAAAGTGATTTCATCGTAGATTGTAGCCCTAACAAAGTATCTAATTTTATGCAAACTAAGTTGAATAACTTTATTTACAAAAAATCTTGAGGCGCATAATATAAAATAACGGGTTACAAATGATAGAATACAAATTAAGGAATTAAGGGGATCTAATTTTCTTTTCATATGATTAGGTGGATTTAGATACAAAATTCTTACTTTGAACTTATCTCGACTTTTTATCCAATGGCTCTTTGACTTATTGAAACCCTATTTTAAAGTCATGATAATATGTAATAAAACTTCCAAAACCAAATGTAACCTGAAGATATTTTAATATTTTTCTACTAAAATAGCCACATCTATTGATTCTAAAAGTCCATAGAACCCTAACTGTAATACGGGTTAATCGATCTTGAAATATGGTATTCAAGCCTTCGCGGATTGAGACTTATTTGTGAAATCATTGAAATGATCTGAAATCGTGGTGAAATTATTTAAATCTTTTCGATATCTTTTAAAATGGTTTGAAGTCTTTTTGAAATAATTGAAATTCTAACATTTTCGTGATAAACTTAAGCTCGCCGCAAACTCTTTTTTTATCTTCTGTAATCTTTGTAATAATTTAAATCTTCAATTTTTGTCAATCTTTTAAATGTTTCTCAAATCCTTAAAATCATGGTCAAATATTTTGAAATTTTTGTGAAAACTTGATAAAATTATTTAAATCTTTCACAATTCTTTTGGAACCATTTAAATCTTTGTGAAATGATTTAAATTGTTCAAATCTTTCTGAAATGATTTAAATTGTTCAAATTTTTCTGAAATCTTTGCGAAATGATTGATATCTTTGGAATTGGTTTGGAAGCTTTTTGAAATCTTTGTAATGTCTTTCAAATTTTCGGAAAATATTTGATTACTTCTGTAATCTTTGTAAAAAATGTTGGAATCACTGCAATCTTTGAATTTTTTTAAATCTTTGTGATAGCTTTTAAATGTTCATGAAATCTTTAAAATTTTCGCAAAATCTTTTAAATCTTTTGTGAAAATTATGCAAAATCACTGAAATCTGAAATATTTTGGAATTATTGGAATCTGTTTGAAATTATTGAAATATTTAAAATTGGTTTGAATGATTTTTTTAAATCATTGAAAAATCTTTTATGTAATTCTGTAATCTTTGTAAAACATATTGAAATCATTGAAATCCTTAACAAAATTTGACATCTTTATGATACATTTTAAATGTTTCTGAAATCATTAACATCTTGAATAACTCTTTTGAAATTTTTGTGAAAACTTTGTAAAATCACTGATGTCTCAAATCTTTTTGAAATCTTTTCGAATAATTCAAATCTTTGTAAAACGATTGAAATATTTGGATTTGGTTTAAAAGCTTTTTGAAAGCATTGTGATTTATTGAAAATCTTCGCAAAATCTTTGACATCTTCTATAATCGTTGTAAAATTTTCTGTAATCATTGATATTTTTGCAATTTTTTTTAATCTTTGGGATATCTTTTAAATCTTTTGAAATTTTTGTAAAAACTTCGCAAAATCATTTTAATCCGAAATCTTTTGGATTCATTGAAATCTTCTGGAATCTTTGAAGTCCTTATAAAATCCTTATTTCCTATATTGAAAATTATTCATAACTTTAATATCTTTGCAGAATATTAGAAATTATTGTAATATCTGGCGCACAATCAAAAGTTAAGTGGTCAACCCCTCGTATACATACTAAAGAGACATTTGAAGAATTTCCTTACCTTCGCTAACGACTTCGGACTCATCATCGTCACTTGGTTCTTCATTATTCTCATCAGTTTCATCTTCCGAACCTACAACTACGGAACTAGAAGTATTAACAAGAACCTTTTCTGATGACCCTGGAGATATATTTTGTTTCAAAGGACTCGCTGATTTAGAACTTCCTGGTCCACCAACATCTGGGTTTAATTTGTCCAGATTCCTCTTAATTGCCTCTGTTTGACGTTTCAAAAATACCATGACCCATTCTTCAATACTCGAGTCAGGAGGTAGATTTTCACAATTCGAAATTTCTCCCTCGTGA
>JAWWLR010000148.1:10383328-10393842 GCA_035041075.1 Acraspis erinacei | reverse complement strand
AAAGTAAGAGGAATCCTCTTAATCGAAGAATATTTTTTTCTCGGTGTATAACTTGAACATAGCTGCATACCCATCTCCGTTATCTTATTTTTGTTGTAACGCAAAACAAAACCGAATCGGCGTTCTTCTGTTTTTGTGCATAAACAAAACTTTTGTTTCTAACAGAAAACTCCTTTTTCTTCTGCGGAGTAAATATTTTAAAAAGCAATATGCATTTTTGGTTGTTGAAATTTTCCGGTTTAACAGGCGCTGAGATGTCTAACTGAAAATATGTACATTTTATTGAAAATTTGACTGTCAACAACGCTATAAATTGAGGACGATTATGTACAAAAATACTGTCAACGTCAAAAAGTTTTGTCTTGATTCAGACTTTCCAAAACATATTTTACAGAGTTTTTCTTATAATTGCCCGACTTGCATTATTTGTAAAATTAATTATTCGGGTTCCTTCTTAAAGAACATTGTATAACGATAGGTCGTAAAACGCCGTATTATCGTAGTGGGCTATTTATCTAATCTAAAAGAGGGGTTCAACATTACATTCAGGCACACAAGCATATCAGAGAATAGTATTATTGTGCTGATCCTGATCACAAATAGTAATGATATCATCTGTGATAATATCCCCTTGCCGTTGCTTATTCATTTATTCATTCATTCATTCATTCATTCATTCATTCATTCATTGAATGAACTGTTCGTTTTTCCAGTTTAGTTCAGTTGAACAGAAATGAGCTTCTTTAAATACTTTTAAAAATAAAATATTAGAATGAATTAAGTTTTGTAATTAAAATGTTATCGATTCTGCTGTGTGCAACAGCGGAAATGCTACAATTTTTATGAACAAATCTATTTTCAGACAATATTTAGCCTTTACACTTTCAAATTGACCGCCATATATATAGCTTACTGCGTCTGCAAAGAAACTCAGTAATTTTCAGTTTGGCGCCTAGAACGAGGATGCTCCTTGCACTCATGTCGCGTCGCATCTTCGAAGTTCGCAAATAAAATCGAGACTTGCAATTAAAATCAACCTTATTTCCGTATTTAATTTGAAACCCCCACTTAGTGCGCGCGAATAATTATTATTTTTAATTAAAATATACTGTTGTGTAAACATTTTTTCCTTTCTTCCTTCCTAACCTTAAATCACCACGTGTTCTTTACGATGAGCCTTAAAAGACAAAACAAGTTACCAATATCTCGCCTGAAGCAACATTTTTTAACCGCTTTGTGGCCGGATTATCCGACCAGATCCCGGCCGGTATTGAAGTCGGGATCCGACGAGTTTACCGTGACGTTTTTAGCCGGACCCCGGCCGGATTCCCCGACCAGCGCCTGGCTTAAACCGGGGCTATCCGGCCGGATCCCTGATTGGATTCCTACACGGGAAACCATATCATCAGCATCCTTGCTATTCTTTGTTCATATCCTAACTGTTTCTATGCAACACAATTTTTTTAAAGTTCACTGATAGAAATTTAGTTACCTAATACGTTAAAACGGATATTACAGATTAGTATAATCTTTTATAATCTTTTACGATTTAGGGAAATCGGTTATGTATATTAAAAATTGCAATAATTCTTTCACGTTTTGAAATTGAAGATTCTGAAATTTGCTAAAGTTTATACTAAAAATTATGAGTCCTTCGAAAAGAATGAGACAGACAAAAATACGAAAAGCACAATTTCGTAAACCCGTCATGAATCACCGTCAATTCACAGTGCACAATTTTATATCACATAAATACGCACATTATTATTATTATTATTTGTATTTGGATACATAACATTTTAGAACACACATTCGCGGAGGTAGCTACTAACTTAACCTATTCTTTTGTACATAGTACGCATACATAAACATATAACACACACCTCTCCCGCACATCACGCTGAGAGAAGGGGTTTTAAGATACCTCATATACTAAGTGGTGAAAGTTTTTGTAATTGCGAGAAAAGGCATGGTGCTTAATAACTCGACTTAGAAACATTCAAAAATAAAAACAGAAAATATTCTGTTTTAATAAGGTCAAAACTGGGATTGAATTAAATTCAAAAATATCTATAGGTCTTTCGTTTTTTTTCCAATCACAATAGAAAGCACGTGTCTCTCTTAGACTGAACCAGTGAAATTGTCACTGGTGGTATCAATATTTTGAATTATCACTGGGGAACCAGTGATTTTTCGACTTGGTCTGGGTGAACCAGTAAGAGACTCGACTAAAATAGCACTACTGATTCTACCAGTGACGCTAAATGATAGATTGAACCAGTGATATAGCGCTCCATGCGGGCAAGACATGAACCTCCAGTCGTCTGGCACGCGCGCGTTAGCGATTAGGTCTTGGCATTTCTCAAGTGTAAAACGAACCTTATTGTGTACGAGTGTTTGTTTTATAAATATTTGGCGCCTGGCTGCAATGAGCATGGCATATAATATCTTTCGCTTGATAGTGGGGAGGCACCTGGCCACTTGGGTTAGTCTTTGAGCGACGCGACACGTTGACATAACGAGGCGACGGGTCTTCCCACAATTAGGCGCAACATATTATATCCCATTATATTCAGCCCGGTCGTCATTTATTGTTGTGAGTGTAAAGTGCGGTTTTTCAAAGATAATTTTACAGCTGTGACCACAATAGTTATGTCAATGATAAATGCCATACCAGATGACTAGTAGTACTGAGAAACCAGTGACACACTTCTTGCAGTGAGATTTCACTGGTCGATTTTAAGAGAGTAAAGAACATATTTTTCACTTTACCCACTTCGACATTTTGTTTAATTAACATCGTTTTTACCTAAAAGCACACATTTAATCGAACTCTGATGAACATAACTTAGTGGAGATAATTAAAGTTCAATATACTACTGCAATTAAAATGAATATAATCACTTGATAAATATAATTTGCAGGTTATGTAGCGAAGTTGTAAACATGAAAGCATACTTCGCGTCTCAAGTGATTGGCCGATAACTGTAAATCGATGCCTAACTTACCTGCTGTACTTTGCATGTAGTTGGTTTGTGAATGCGCCTCCATGTTCTTTTCAAATGCGCTCTAAAGGAACGCTTTTGGCTTCCTACAGATATCTATTGGAACTTAGTTTCTAAATTATACCAACTTTTATTTAAGCCACAACTTTAGTGAACCCCCAGTTTTTTATGTGTAAATTTTGGTATAATTAACTCCAGAAATATTATATGCAAATGAAATTTGTCGGTTCCCCAGACTAAGTTTCGGTAAATCAGGGTAAGCAAATATGTGTGGTCTCCGAGAGTTAATAGAATTAAGAAATAACGTAATATTTTCTAATTTATTAAAGGAAAAGACGGTTAATTTTTTTCTAAAATTTAGCTGGTAATTGTATTTACTTAATCATATTTCTTTCGGAACTGATGTTGTTTAATATGTATTAGATTTTTCAATTTTGGTGGCGCTAGTGATGGAAAAAGGATAAAAGCACACAGCGGGGTGAAGTAACATGTTTGGTGTCAGAGGAAGATTAACTCTTTTGGAGGTTATACAGGATGGACACTCTGGGGCTTGACCAAAAGTATGCAACCCCGCATGCACGCCCTTAAGAATATCATTGGCGTGTAAGACGGGTTGCATACGTTTTGGTAAGCCCCAGCGTGTCCACCCTGTAGATTAATACCTACTGAATATGAGGAAACTACAGAGAAAGTTCAAAACAAAATTGAAGATACTATTCGAAACCCTTATGGTCTGAATTATTCCTACAGAATCAAATTTCATCATTTAAGGTAGAATTTTTGGTGTCGCTGATTTATAATCTGAATTCAAGATTTCAAATGACGGACACAACTTTGAAACTAAAACTCATATGACTGAAAATTACTACTTTGAGGCCTTTCGAGCGCTAATTTTGAATAAAATTTCAAAAGAGTGGATCCGATATTGAGACAAAAATTGTAAGACAAAACAACTCAAAAATCACACAAGACTTTCAGGGTGCAAGTCGCATGGAGGTAGATTAGTAGATTAGTGGAATAGTTTCGACCAATGATGTGATTGTCAGAGTTTGCGTCCTCAGTCTTGTCGGATTTAATTTAGCATTTTTGTGCGCTACTTTAAATGCTGACATGACGACTTTGGATGGATATCAGTAAATTGAAAAATCTCCGAATAGTATTTTTCGGTCATATAGGTTTTGTGTTACAATTTCTGTCTATATTGGATCGGTCATTTTAACATTTCGACTTCGAGATTGAAATTAAAGCCCCAAGAAACGTCCAAAAAGTAATTTTCTATGCCATATTTTTTTCTTCATATTGCCATTTTGAATTATGTCATTTTTACTTCGGCTTCGAAGTCGGTACCACGAAAAATCCCCGAATCGTAACTAATATCGAGCTGGAGGTTTGACGCAGAGAGCATGATCGTGAAAATATCTGAAAATATCTGTATAGAAACTTCCATAGGATACTATATAGGATTCTACATAGGAGCCTATATCTTTCACCTATAGCTGCCACCAACAGAAAATGACACGGGATCCTATAGAGGTTCCTGTATTGGACTCTTTCAAGATGCGCAGTGGTATTCTTTGGCACATGGCTGCGTAGAAGTTTTTCTGGTCCTCCAGATGCACCTGGAGGAATTCGTACTATTACATACCATTAGGTACCTAATGCTATTATACCTAATAATATTAGGTTCTTAGACATGATCCTATATAGGAATTTTCAGTAGGGTCGATAGGTGGGGTCTAATTTCTGACTTCAAATCCGACGTTCGGAAAACCTGCTGAGCTCGGAATGTGGCTTTCTGCAGTTTTCCTCTCCCTTAGTCAAATGCGAGTAATTCTAAGAAAGTTGGATGCAGCCCGGGTTATCACTGGTTGTGATTAATTACATATTTTAGCAGCGAGGGTGGCCGGTATAGAGACCTCTATTTCACAGGGGTTTTAAAATTGAAAAGGCGTAGCACAATAGGTTTTAGGCGCAGCGATATGGGACCTGAATGGAGCAGCCTTACAAGACAATAATAATAAATGATAATCTATAAACTAAATTTTATCCAAAAACTGTCAACTTTGAATTAGCTCTTATGATTAACAGTTTTTTTACCTTTCTCAGTATTTTCCTCATATTTCGTAGGTATTCATCTAGAATTTCCAAAATGAAGCATCCCTCTATGAATTTCCTGCTGAAGGATAATTAATTTTTACACAAAAAATATCACTTAAAACTAATTTGCGGCGTACAACCTTTGTCATTTCTAATAGTGCGAGACAGTTTTTCAAATAACTTTTTTGAGTGTATGAAGCAATAATGACTAGAACGGACATCCTTTTCCTTTTTGTCAGTAGCACCATCAAGCTTCACGTATTTATAAATGAAGCATACATTATAATGTTTTTGGATTGTCAAATTTATTATAAAAGAACCAAAAATCGCATAAACCTGGATTAAAATATTTGTCTAATTATGTGCTAACAAGTAATTATTGCATTTCAATTTTTGCTAGTTAGTCAGACTTTTGACTAAAATCTCAAGTCGATTAGAAGAGCAATTATTTTACGTTTTCAACTACAAGTAAATTTTGATAATATTTTAATTGCAGAATTTCCAAACGACACAATGGGGAAGTTCGACGTATTAAAGAAGTATGACGTAGTGAGTAAGTTCGACAAAGTGGATATGTTCGGCAGGGCTCGCGGGTTCCGAAGAACTCCTAGTCCACATGCAGCTGAGTCTGCATTGCTGTGTAACTTTGACGAAGATGAAAATTCAAATAAACCTCCACCTTTCGATCAAACTCGTTCTGCTGCTACATCGATTAAAGGCATAGTAGAGACCGAGGACGAAAAACCTACCAACAAGATTGATGTGTCTCAATTCATCGAAGCTATAAATCTAGAAAACATACAATTGCCTCCTGAAAATACAAAGAAAAGCAAGAAGCACAAGGACAAGAATCACAAGTCCGAAAAGAAAGACAGGTCTGAACGGAAAAGACATAAGAAAAAGAAACACAGGAGGAAACATGAGAATGAAAGTCGTGCTTCTCAGGATAGTCTCGGCCATAGATTAGCGAATGTAAATTTGAAGGATGATACAAATAACTTCTTGCTGACGATCGAAACTGGAAGGACCTTTATGCACGATAACAGGGACGAGTTATCGAAGTCGGTACCTGACGATGTTGATTTTGATGTGCATCAGCTCTTCAACAGTGACGTCGAAGAATACGACAGGAGATTGTCGGATGTAAAAAGGTATATTCCATTCCTGCAGATGATGATTGAGAAGCATCGCCAGATGAATGATCTGAAGTCACTGAAGAAGATGGAATGTCTCTACGAAGTGCTGACTCAGTCCAAGAAGAAGTACGTATTTGTAGCCTCTCATTATGTATCCAAGAAAAAAATCTATTAAACACATGAAAATCAATTAAAATGACCATGCTAATTAAGTCTCATCTGACTTCAACTGTTTGTAACTCTAGAGTATATAACCTTAATTTTTTTAATTACACAGGTTGAAATTAGAAACTTTAAGAAGATGTGATGACGTACTGGAGAAATTATATCACAAAGTAGGAGAGGTATAATAATTAGATATTAAATAAGCCTTAGAATATTCAGTTATTAAGATTCTTTGCAGCCTTATTTTCTCATAAGGTAAATGCACCTATTTGCGTCCGCGTAAGGGTTACGACAGAATTTAAGACCAATAAAAAAGTTTAATCTATTCCGATTCGCTAAAAAACTATTACTGATCTAAGAATATATATTATTTTATAGAAATTTTTTTTGTTTTGACAAATTGATACAAATTGCACCAGAAAATCTGAAAATCACGGAAAGATGTCATTGTCCATCGTTGCGTCCACCTGATTCGCTTTTGGATGTATTTGCGTCCACCTTGTTGCCCCTATTTGCGCCAGGACGCAAACTGGTACTTAATGCGACAGCACCATTTTGCGTCCGGTTCGATCGCATTGGTTAGATCGCAAATAGGGACAGAATTTGCAGGATCCTTTTTGCGTCCGCTCTTCAGAGGTTATGATCAGGTTTGGACGCAAATAGGTGCACGGACGCGAATAGGTGGATTTACCTTATTTGGAGCCTTAGGCCACACAACAATTTACCGCCATTTTAAAATTTTTATTTATTCTATAATTTTAAATTAGGTAGGAAGGTCGGCTGGGAAGGGGTAGTGGGAATTTTAGTGTAAATAGAAGACTTTAGATAGGGCAAGTGAAGGATGTAGAATTAGAAGAAGTGAGCTAATAGGAAATTAGGAGAAGTGAGATAATAGGGAGTAGGCGAAGAAAAAAGTGGGAGGTAGAGGAAGTGAGGTTTGGGATAGTGGGGATGGGAGGGTGAGTAGAGGAGTATGAATAGATAAAGGGAAGTTTAGGAAGCCGTTTTACGAGAAGTGATTAGGGAAAATAACATTTTTTGGTACATAAGTTACGCCGCCATAGGCTACACAAAAACTTCCAACCTTTTCAAATTTTCGTTTAGAAGCCTAAGTCAAAAAAAATGTACAGCCCTTTTTCAATTTTCATTTATGCTGCCCTATTACACAAAGAAAAATGGGATACACTTTTCCAATTTTAATTTAGTGAAAAGAAGGCTGGGAATCGGTAGTGGGGATGTGAGTGTTAGTAGAAGAGTTTAATTAGGGGAAGTGAAGGATGTAGAATTAGAAGAAGAAAGGTAATAGGACAGTAGGAGAAGTGAGATAATAGGGAGTAGGTGAATCAACGTCATGGGAGGTACAGGAAGTGAGTTTTGGGATAGTGGGGATGGGAGGGTGTGTACAGGAGTGTAAGTATATAAAGGGAAGTTTGGGAAGCCGTTTTACGAAAAGTGATTAGGGAAAATGATATTTTTCGCTATCTATGTCACACTGCCATAGGCTATACAAAATGTTACAACCTTTTCAAATTTTCGTTTAGAAGCCTAGGTCAAAAAAATAGTGTACTGCCCTTTTTCAATTTTCATTTATGCCGCCCTATTACACAAAGAAAATTTGGCCACACTTTTCCAATTTTAAGTTAGGTAGGAAGATAGGCCAGAAAGAGGTAGTGGGGATGTGAGTGTTAGTAGAAGAGTTTAAGTAGGGGAAGTGAAGGATATAAAATAAGAAGAAGAGATGTAATAAGAAAGTAGGAGACCTGAGAAAATAGGGAGTAGGGAAAGCAACGGAATTGTAGGTAGAGGGAGTCGGTGAAGGAAGTGATGGAATTTTAAGAAATTCCAGACAACAGAATTTCAAAGAATCCATAGAATTTAAGAGAATTAAAGGAATTTAAAAGTATTCAAGACATTAAAAAAGTGCACAGAATTCAAGGCAGGTCACTAGATTTCAAAATTATTTAAGAAAATTAAATTAGGCAGCCATAGGCTACCCAAAGAATTGCGACCCTTTTTAGTTTTTATTCACACCGACATAATATTGCAATTGGAAATTAATTTAAAAAAATTAGAAACACGGTCTGCTAGGGAAAGCAGTAAAGTTTATTTTTAAGGTTATTTTAACATTTTCTAAATATTCAGTGATTGTGAATGCTCTTTTGTTAATGCTCCTTCGGGTTTAACAAATACATCATCATCACGTCTCTTCTGGTCTACTTTCTCGGCTAGGATACTTTTCTCATACTTATCGTCAATTTATTAAAAACCTTTGAATATTGAAGGGATGTTAAAACAACCCTTAAATAAATTCAAACACTTTTACTGGCTAGGGAACGTTTCCTGGACTTATTCTATTGAGATTATTTATTCCAATATTTTCATAAAAAATATATCTTGGTTTTGTTTATTACGGAATGTCCGTTTCCTTGCTTGAATGTTTAAGGGATGTTAAATCAACCCCCAAACATCCTGTATACACAAAATAGTGAACCTTTCAAGTTTATAGATACAAAACTTTTGTTTTAATGTGCCGGATCTACAAACTATGAGGTATTTAGCCAAATCTAACAAGAAAATTCTGAGCAGAATAAAATTTCAAAAATTACGAATTAAAAAAAAAATAATTAGAAATGTGTTCAAAAGCTATTTTCTGTATACTAACCCATTTGAGGCCATAGAATTTTTGGCATCGGGCATGTATACGGCACTGGATAAAGCGAAACCGAGAAAATCAGTCTGAGCACTTCACTTTAATCGTTAAAAGGGTTTTTTCTTGTAGCGAAACAAAATCTAAAATTTATTTGCACAAGAGGTTTCGTAATATTTCTGGTAAAAGATTGCCTTTTCAATAAAATAGAAAAATTTTCCACAATCACCTTATATTTTTAAAAAAATTGCAACCAACAAGAATACCTGTAAAAAAATCTGGTAAATTTTCGACAAGCTGCATACGTTTTCAGCCAAATAGTTGAATGTTTTGCCACAGTGATTAATTTTTATCCACAAAAACAAAATTTTAACAAAATACGTAAATTTTTAACAGCAAAGACGAATTCACAACTAAAATGACTTTTCAACAATATTGTTGAATTTTTAACGAAATAATAAAATATTTAAGCACAAAAATACTAGTAGACTATTTAAATAAAAAGAATGGACTTTCAAGCAAATTGAAATAATAATAACTAAATAGGAATTTTCATCATTTATATTTCCATTTCGTACTATACACTTGTAAATCCCAATTTTGTAAAATATAATTATCCAACATTTCCTATAATTTTTCAAGTCTATGATAAATTCTCTGAAAAAAAATAAAAATAAGATTTTTTATTTCTAAAGAAGTAATCATTTGTCCTTATTGTCTCACATTTTTTTTATCATAAGTAAAATTTTTATTTTCCTAAATGGGAAATGTGGGAAGGAAAGGTAGAAGAACAGAAAAAATGAGGGTTGGAGAATTGAGGAGAAATGAGGGGAGGGAAAATAAAACAAGTGAAGGTAAATGAAGGGAGAGAAAGTATAAAGAAATTGAGGGTTATTCACGGAAGGGAAAATAGGGAAAGTGAAGGAAATAGAGGCAGGGAAACTTCGGAATGTGATGGGAAATGAAGGGTGGGGAAGTAGGAGAAGAGATAGTAAATTAATGGATAGGGAGCAGGGGAAGTAAGTGGAAATATATGTAGGAGAATAAAGGGAAACAAGGGGAAGAGAAAAAATAATATCAGTGTAATTGCCGAAAGATAAAATAAGTTAAGTAAGGGGAAATGAGGGAGTAGTTGAATAAGTGAGAAGTTGTATATGGAAAACGGGAGCGATAAGAAAAATGTGGGAAGGAGAAGTAGGAGAAGTGAAGAAAATGAGGGAAGGAGAATGAGGGAAAATGAGGGGAAGGGAAGGGATAGGAAATAGGAAAAGAGAGGGTGTTGGGAAGTGTAGGAAATAAGAGGCGAAGTAGAAGTGAGCTGAAATGAGGGCAAGTACAGGAAATGTCGGAAAGGAGAATGGGAGTCACGAGGAAAATTTCAGGGAGGGTAAGTAGGGGAAATGAGAGGAGGGCCAGTAGGAGAAGTGAAGGAAATCAGTCACGAAAAAGTGATTAAATGAGAGA
>JAWWLR010000148.1:10281440-10292318 GCA_035041075.1 Acraspis erinacei | reverse complement strand
TGATACTACTCCTTACTACTCCTTCGTGGGTGTCACTGTCCGAATGTAGCACCTTCAGTGTTCCCCACCTGGTCACTACCAATTTTAAGAATGCTGTATTAATGCTTTCCGCGTTGGCCTTTTTCAATGGTACCAACTCAATCCATTTAGAGAACAAGTCCTGGAATACCAACAGGTATTCATATCCCCTCTTACTACGAGGGAAAGGACCCATGACATCGGTTGCCACGACTGTCGACGGCTCCTGGACTATTAGTTGGGTCATAAGCCCTAGAGATTTGGCTTGCTCAGGTTTATTGAGCTGGCATGTCTCGCAATTCCTAATAAATGACGTGATGTCCTTGAACATGCCAGGCCAATAATAACGAATTGCGGCACGATATTAGGTCTTATTCCGACCTAAATGTCCGGCTTCCGGAGTGCAATGCACCTTCTGCATCAGGTCTGCCTGGAGATTCTTCGTAGTCGTCGATATTGTCTTCCAATTGTGCTTCGATCCTTTTCGATGATAGATTTCAAAACTATATTCTAGGAGATCCAACGCCCAGCGTGCCAATCTGCCGGTTGAATTTTTGAGCTTGTAAGGCCATCGGAGGCTGCTGTCGTCGGTCACCACTGAAAAATTGATACCCCTCTGGAGATTCAAATAATCTCCTAGCGGCCTCTAAACATTCATCGTCAGGGTCCGCCTCACTAACAATACGCGACCCCACTCCTCCCATATGGAGCAAAACCCGCCCCACTATTTCCAAAATCGCCCTCTGTAGCCCGACTAGCTCAGTCGGTAAAGCACGACGCTCTTAATCTAAGGTCGAAGGTTTGTGTCCCACGTTGGTCGCCATTTATAATCGTACTTTTGCCCAATTATTCATTTTTTCATGAATTATACGATTATTATACGATTTTAAAGCATGAGTTGGACGCGTATATGAGTCCAACTATTTGCCAGAAGGGCGCCAGGTAGTTTTAACCAAAAATATCAAAATTTAAAGCGAAACTGAGACATTATATCAATGCTTTGAATGCTCCGATAGAGTGGGGTAAGTAAGGAGTGACGCACAAAAGAAGGGTTAGGTTAAGTATAAATGAATGGAATACCTTATTTTGACTTAACTTAGGATTTACTTTTAGAGTAATTCATGACCCAATACTGTACATGGGGGGAACCCGTGTACCAAAAATAGTCCGAGATTTATGGATCCCTCGAGGCCATTGCATTTAATTTTTTTATTCTTTTGTGTAACTTTACCGACTCAAGAGAGTTGTATTGGGCGGAAGACCCCCAACAATTCAATTAGAACTATAAGTTCCAAGTAATGAAAGGACATCGAACGCACTAAATTTACGGTTGAAATTAAAAGATACTGGCCACGACCGTATGCGGGGTTAGCAACTAACAAATTTCAACGGCGTGTGTCTACAGGTTCGACACACGACGTTGAAGCGCGCCGATTAAATTAATTTGAGACCACAAAAAAATGGAAAATGCCTAACTGGCAACTGCCGACCCCCGCGATTAGTCCCTCTCATAGTTTTTGTTTTTCCTGCCCTTCAAAATTCTATTGTTTGGTTTAAGTGATCAAGCCTTGGAATGCAATATTCGCCGTCAGAGTCAGAATAACGAATGACTTGCAGAGTGGCATCTCCGCTCATCCTCAAGTGAGAGTCGGAGCGCCCATAGTGTCAGAGGATTGTAACTAAAGATTGGTCCAATATACAGGATAATGATTTAATCTAAAATGGAATAATTAACTTTCGAGACTTGTCAACTATTTCTATAAAATGGCGTTATATTCGGCTTTAACCTAGGAAAAATGTGCTCTAAAAGGAATCTATTGTGGTGGAAATACCAAATTTTAAATAACATGCTTTCCCATTTGTTAAATAGATTTTTCATTTGGAATTTACTATGAATCCTTCTTAATTCCGCTTGAATTTTTAAGCTCTTCAGAATTTCCTTGAAGTTCTTTAAATTCTCTCAACATTTTTTTGAATTCTTCTAAAATCACTCGATGTTACTCAACTCTAAATTTTTTTAGATTTCTTCAATTCACCTTGAAGTCTTCCAAATTTACCTTCAATTCTTAGGAATTGTATCCAATTTGTTTGAATTGCCTTAAGAATATCGACATTCATTTGAAATGTAATGTTGTCATTGAATTTTCAGATTAAAATATTTTAATTGTTTTCAATTCCCCCCAAAAAAATTTTATCCACATTGAATCTTTATAAGATTACTCGAATTCTCCTCGTTTCCAATTAATTTTTCTAATTTTATTCGAATTCAATGACATGGATTAATTTTTTGTCTGAATTCTGTTCACTCCTATTTCACTCATTCTGATGGAAATTTTTTCGATATTTAAAATTATGTTCTATCGACTAAAATTATTATGAACTTCCTTCAGGTTTCTTGAATCTCCTTAAATTCATCTAAATTCACTCCAATTTTAATGAAATCACTGGAAATTATTCAAGAATATTCAAAATACTTTACGTTTTGTGAAATCTTTCGAAATATTTCAAATCTTAATATCTGTAAAAAAACTGAAATTTAGCAATAAAGTTTAATACTCTCTTTTTAAAGTTCAGAATTTTCAGAACTAAAAATTTTGTTTCTCTTACGACATCTCTGAAATTTAATGCAGTTTAAAGAAAAAATGCATAATTATTCTTTCATTGCACATGACAACTAGTGTTCTAAAGAGTTTAAATGTTCGTAGAATTTCTCGCGAGCATGAGCATATGCTCGAGAATTTCTCAAGCCTATATCTGCTATGTAGTATTTATGAGAATGTAAGGAATATTTGAAATGTAACGCGCAACCTA
This sequence comes from Acraspis erinacei, assembly GCA_035041075.1. NCBI lineage: Eukaryota > Metazoa > Arthropoda > Insecta > Hymenoptera > Cynipidae > Acraspis > Acraspis erinacei. The sequence goes on along the minus strand of JAWWLR010000148.1, from coordinate 10,289,489 downwards.
CATTTGAAATCAGATTTTATCATTTGAGCGCCCTCGTTGACATGTTTCAAGCATTATAAGTTAAAACGATATAGCATAATAGACCTTTTCATTTAAGAGCGGAAGAAAACGTGACGTCCTGAACACCTTCAAATGTTTCAGACAGTTTTTACTTCCGTTTCGGAAGTGCGAAAAAGACTTCCCATATATCTGACTTTTTTCCTCTTGCGAAAATGGCCGAAGCATTTTAATATCGTCTGCCATGCGTTCTGGTGTTTTCCTTAAATGAAAAGGTCTATCAGCATAATATGGCATAACATACATATATATTCATATTGAAAGAGTTAACCTATAAATGCGTCGTTCTCTTTTGAGTGCTTGCGTGTGCAGTATATGTTATTTAGTTATAATTACTAAGTGTACTAAAAATAATGAAGCCAAAGAGCAATATTTTGAGATATTTCACTGTTATTATCGATAAAGATAATAAAAGCGAATATAAAAATCGCTACTGCCCCGCAAAATATAAGAGTGCACATGCAACTCGTTTAAAAAATCATTTAATAAAGTGTGTTGCTTGTCCATTAACGACAAAAGCGTTGTTTACAAGAGGAAAAAATAACACAACATGTTTAATTGAGTTATCTGATGACGAAATCGAATCAGGTAATTATTTATACTATTACTTATTACAATTTTTATATAATAATTTTAGGTTACGTAGGTTGTTTGCGTCTGTATAAGAGCCGCAAATCCCTAAAACTTTTTAAAATTAATACGAGGAACTTCTTAACATAAAAATAATAGCAAATTTAAAGTAGGTAGTGTTTTTAAAAACAACGTCTTATAAAATTAAAATTTAGTCTCACATTAAAATTTTTAGAAGAATATAAGGTAGAATATAAATTTTAAACAAAATTTGTTTCACGATATTTCTTAAAGATGTCAATTGCGTTAAGTTTTTCTAAATAAAAATCAATAAAATTATATTTCTGGAACATTTTATTCTTTAGATTCTACACAACCTACAGCTGCTCATGTAAAGAAGCCGAATTCTGAAGTGGAAAAAGGAAATGTTCTTTTAGATAAAGAAAAACAGAAAGCCGAAAATAATACGAAAACGAATAGTGATCTAAATGAAAAATGGCCTACATTCTCAGTTAAATCATACATTGATTCCATGTGTCCAGAGGAGCAGGTATGTTATTGTTTAATTGGGAAATATTATTGAGACGTCAACCTTTGATTATATATATTAATTTTAAAAACCGCTATACTAGTATGAATTTTTTGTAACTCATTAATAATTCGTCACACGAGAGCTTACGCCAAGTACAGTTTTTAAAATTTGTAGCTAAATATAATATTGTCATATTTAAAACGTGGTAGAAAACGTAATATATTTCTTTATCCAACATTAAACTTATAAATCATACAAATTATTATTATATTATAAAGTCGATAATAATTCGATTTTAGGATTATTTTGAGCCATGTTTTCAATTTTTCTAAAAAGTCAATGTAATTTTTTAATCATTTATATTACCAAGTATGGAATATTCTAACTCATGCGATAAATTTATGATTTTGGTCTTTATCAATAAAAATGTTCTACATAATTCTTTTAGGAACTCCTTGAAACTCTATTCGCTAGAGCAATTTACGCTTCTACCACTGCTATATCCCTTTTTGAGAACCAGTACTGGAAACAGTTTTTCGCAAAAATTAGACCGTCTTGGAAACCACCTTCCTCTTACAAACTAGGTTCACCTCTGCTTGAAGCTGAATTCATAAAAATGGAAAAAAAAGTGGCAACTGCTATTGCTGATACTAAGACAGTGGCTGTAGAATGTGACGGATGGAGTAATAAAAGGTACTTACATGTAATAAATAAAGAAAAATCATAAAATGTTATATTCTCTTAATGTAAAAAAAATTTTAGCTATTGTGAAGAAAGGCTCAAACACTTATCCTCTACTTTTTAATTTGTTACAGAAATCAGTCTATTGTAAACTTCATAGTTTCGACTCCAAAACCAATTTTGTACGAATCGAAATGCACAGGCGCTGACAGCCACACAGGTGAATACTTAGCTAGTATGTTGGTGGACGTGATTGAAAAAATTGGACCTACTAAAGTATTGGCTGTAGTTACAGACAGTGCAAGTGCCATGATTAAGGCTCGTGGAATAATTAACGAAAAGTACCCACACATTTCCGTTTATAGTTGTGCCGCTCATAACTTAAATTCACTTATATCTGATATTATGAAGATAAATACATTCAAATTACTTACTGACAATGCTACAGAAATAGTCAAGGAAATAAACAGTTCGCATGCTTTAAGAGCTATGTTTTCGGAGATTCAAGATGCTGTTGTAAAAGAAAATAAAACTGCAATGACAAAAAAAGTTTCATTAAAATTGCCGGGTAAAACAAGATGGGGTTCCATTATCTTCTGTGTGGAGAGCTTACTTTATAACAAAATAGCTTTAAAAAGATTAGCTATAGCAGATGGAGTGATATTGAAAACTCAAATTCAAGCAAATATTCTTGATGACAGCGTTTGGTGCGGTTTATTAAGCTTGCATGAAATAATTGCTCCAATTGTAAAATGGATTACAATATTAGAAGGAGACTACAATACTCTAAGTTTAGTGCCAAAGGCGTTTTCTGAAATTGAAGCTTGTTTTGACGAAACTCTTACTGACTCACCTATATCGGAACAAGAAAGTACAACAATTCAGAAACAATTACAAAAAAGGAAAAAGTTTTTACTCAAACCAATCCATTTTGCAGCACACATGTTGGACCCACAGTTTGTAAATTCCAATTTCAAAAGAAGCACACTCGATGGAGAAATTCAGGTTTTAACGAGGAATCAAAAAGTCTTAGGGACGGAAATGATCTTCAATCGAGTTTCGTACCTATACGGAGAAGAAAGTGACCAAGCTACGGATGCGGCTGTGGAATTTGCTGATTTTAAAGAGCAAAAGGGTGTTTTTGCAAAGCCTCTCATGCTTAAAAGTATTTTTAAGTTAAATTCTACTACATGGTGGAGAAGTAATCCTTTTGACTCTGTCTTAAGTTCCATTGCATCTGATATATTGTCTATGCCAGCTTCCACTGCTGCAACTGAAAGAACTTTCAGCAAATACGGCAATGTGCAAACTAATAAAAGGAATCGACTAACAACGGAAAGAGCTGGAAAACTAACATACGTAGCCCATAATTTAAAGCTTGAAGACGAACCAAAGTCACTTAAAATTCAAGAAAAAGGTACGTATAAAGAAAGACGAATCATGTTCGTAACTCCTTGGAATGAAAAAGAATTCGAGGATATACAGCAAAATTTGGAAACACTGAACGTAGATGAGTTTTTGGAAGTCGACGATGATGATTATAGCGACGAAGATTCTGAGTTAGATTCTTATGATCTGAATTCCGAAACAGAAGAATGAGTTCTGGTTTCTCTCGGATTATAGGTAAATAATAGTTTGTTCTTTTCAACCATGTGATGTTAGAATAGGTTGTTGAATATTTTTTTACCAAGATTTAAACACAATTATGTGAATATAAGGCAGATGAGTAAGTCTACTTAAACAATATACATTTAAAGACATTTAAACGAGATTGAAGAATATTTAAAAGTATATATTTAATTAAAGCGAGAAACATATATTTAGTTTATCTATCTTAAATAAAGAAGACTTTGAAAGAAATTATAAAAGTAATATATAAAATCATAACTAAAAAGTTATTGCAAAGTTCCGCAATACCTAGTTTAAGTAATTTGTTCGTGTTTTCAATATTTTATACGGTTTATAAAAATAAAGAGCTGGGCTAAATACTTCAGATTTATGCTTCGGCAATCGTAATTACATAACTGTTTTACATTTAGTTATTTTATACAGCTTATAAAAAGACTGATCTGAAAATTTAAGACTTATACTATTCATGACCGGCGTTTTAAATTATTTGTAATATCTAAATAAAATAAAGAGTTGCATTCCAAAAATTTGTAGTATTGAATGTTTATTACCTCATCTTTTGCATCACTATATTAACTAAATTATCTAATTTATTTATTTTGCGAATTGCAAAAAATGAAGAGATTATGCGTAACATAAACAGCCAATTACAGAATACTTTAAGATTTTGTCTTCTCAAACGTCTTCTGTCATTAGCTGTTCATTTTACGCTTTGCTTTTTGCATCAGCATGGGACGGCACCCTAAGAAAATGCATTTAAATATTTAAAATGCATTAATGCAACTAACAATGAACTAAATGAAACATTTTTCACTACTTTTAGTATAATAAAGTACATTGCAATACTTAATAAACTCATGAAAATCTATGAAATGAAAATTCTTTAAATTCTCCTAAATGCTCTATAAATGCTGCCCTTGAGCGTAAATGCTTGACATATTCTCATGAGAATTTGCTCAACATAAATTCTCGGACATTTAAAAACTCTACGGACGAAGCTACCGCTCGGAAGTTAAACTCATTGGGAGGCGTAATCCCAAAAGATAATAAACAAATGAGTAAACCTGTTGACAGATCTCAACCCCCTTCCAGGTCCAAGGTCGACACTGACCCCGAGAATAAAAATAGATTTTATGATCGAAATAATTACGACCGTCGTGATGATTGTGATGACTATTATGGGTATAATAAACACAATGATTATATTGATGATAGAAATGATACTAAAGATGCTCGTTCATATTATCGAAATAGTTGCAATAACTTTCCCCCTCGCCGAGATTATTTTGGTAACCAGGATAATTGTCCAAACAAACAGGATTACCCTCCGTATACCCACGATGATCATTACGGTAGCCGTGATAATTACGACCCTAGTAGTCTAAATTATACCCCAGTATCCGAAATAACGGACCTAGTAGTCGAAATTATAACCCTAGTAGCCGAAATAACGACCCTAGTATTCGGAATTATAACTCTAGTAGCCGAAATAACGAATAGCCTAATAGCCTAATAGTCGAAATTATAACCCTAGTAGCCGAAATAATGACCCCAGTAGTCGAAAATACATAGTAGTCAATACTATAACCCTAGTAGCCAAAATAATGACCCTAGTAGTCGAAACTACAACCCTAGTAGTCAACACTATAATTCTAGTAGCCGAAATAAGGACCCTAGTAGTCGAAACTATAACCCTAGTAGCCAAAATTCCGACCCTAGTAGTCAATACTATAATCATAGTAGCCGAAATTACGATCCTAGTAGCCGAAAGTATAACACTAGTAGCCAAAATAACGACCCTAGTAGTCAATACTATAATTTAAATAGTCGAAATTACGATGCTAGTAGACGCAATTATAACCCTAGTAAGAGGAATTACAAGGCTAGTGGCCTAAATGATGGATCTAAAGATCGCGATGATGCCCTTAGGGTTCGGGATAATTATCGTGTTGATAATGTAACCCTCCCTAATAATCGTAATGCGCCCCCACCTTACAGGGGACCTGCCCCTATTTTTCGCGAACGAACCGCTAGTCCAGAAAATTTTACTAACTATGAAAGACCTAGACGTAGTAACCCTACATACCCGATTAACGATCCACATGATTATTCATTGGATTTTGATGCTAGATCTCTCCTAAACAGTACGGCTATCCGTCATAACCGACCTCAAGTTAGTTTCAACCCGGTCACAGAAACTTTAAGTCCTGATAATAGTCAACGTTACCAAAGATATTCCGGAAATAGTTCCTCAGGCCCTCAAGGTTATGGTCCAAATTCACACTCGCGTCATAGCTTTCCGTCCTCTTCGTTAGCGGCTGCGTATGACATTATGAGGAAATGGAATCTTCAATTTTCCGGAATGCGTAATGAGAACCCCGACACGTTTCTGACCCGAATTGCAAATGGCCGTGCCATGGTCCCAGTAAATGACCAGGATCTCCCATTTTTTTTGAAAGGTATAGCTGGGAGGTGGTACGATGGTCACAAAAGCAATTGGTTCACTTTTGAACAATTTGCTACTAATTGTCGCGATAGGTTTAGTGACCCTGATTTCCAGTTCGAATTAACTCAGGAAATACATCGAAGGACTCAAGGCCAACATGAACCAGTCGCCGATTATCTAACTTGCATACTGGCGATGTTTGATCGATTGCCCCCTAGGCTATCTGAATATGATGAAGTAACGTATGCACACCGAAACCTGCTACCTTGTTTACATCTTGCCATCCAAAGATCTACCATACAAAATTTCGCTCACTTAGAACAAGTTGCTGTCGCGGCAGACAAAGGGCGTAGAGTAGCTAAGAGCTTTAGACCTCCGCCCAAATCTGATCGTGCACTACTAACGGATTTAGCATACCATGAACCCAGTCGTATACAACACGGTAGATATAGAGAATCTATGGCACTGTTAGATGAAGAGCCGGTAAATGATTTGAATGAACAGGTCGATAAACTGTACTTGGCTAAGGATAATTGCCAAAATAGGACCCCGAAACCTAACCCTAATTGAAATTCTGAACCTAAACCTAACCGAAACCCTTCGTCTAACTCCAAGCGCAAAGATCCAGCTAAAGCAAATAACCCTCATTCCAAAAATGCGAATATAAATAATTCCAATGTAGACAATAAAAACCTAGATTCTCAACCAAATCCGTTTTGACCGTTAAATTCTCAAAGTGCTAATTTTTCGTCAGACCGAATACCTATCTGTTGGAACTGTGACAAGGAAGGTCATCACCACGGCCAGTGCCCTGTACCTAAATCGATCTTTTTCTTTAGGTGTGGTAAAAAGGATGCGGTGAGGACTACATGTGACAGATGTTCGGGAAACGAGGCAAGGAGTCGTTGAAAGGGCCCGTAGCTACCCCTTATTTGCCGGAAGAGCCCTCTTCTGATTCAGATAAAATAACGTCCAATTTAATAACATTTTATGAAACCTCCAATGATGATGGGGTTTCTAGAATCCCGATTATCCCTTCCAATTCAGTTATACATATTTCTGAAAATAGTAATTTTTCTAATATTCATGATAATAACTCTCTAGAACGAAATACAGATCTGAATTTGTTTGGATATACCAGCATGCATGACCCAGAAAATCCCGGCCCTAGGGGTAATCAAGAACTGCCTAGTGAACCCGATCAGAGGAGCCCTATCCCAATCTTCAATATTTCCGAAATTTATTATTGTCCTACCCCACTAACTGGTCCAGAACCGCTAATGTTCGTTACTTTGCGAATTCTTGATCACCCTGTAAGAACTATGCTCGACGGCTCGAACATTTGTAGGACCCGATGGTTTAGAACTTGCGAAACGATTGAACTTGCAGATTAATAATAATAATGGGTTAGTCCAAGTCGCAAACGATAGTATTGAGGTAGTGTCTCAAGAAATCATGGCACCGATAGCATTAAAAAACAAAGCTAGGATGATACCGAAACGAGTGATGAAGTCTTTGCCAGTTGCAATTGCAATAGGCTTAGACTTCATGAAACTCTTCGGGATGCAGGTCGATTTCCTAGACCGGACATGGACCTTCAAGGAGGATCCCTATACGGTTTTTGATTGCGAAGTGGAAGAGAATATCGGTGAAAACTATTCAGGTTTGAATGAGTTAACCTCGGAGCAGGCAAAAATACTCAAAAACTTTCTAAAAACTGAATTGCCAGAAATTCCAGAAAAACCGGGGTTAACACATTTAACCGAACATTCTATCGATGTAAGCGGACATCCGGCTATTAAGCAACGTTATTACCTAGTCTCTCCTAAAGTTATGGAAGCAATAATCGCTGAGGTAGACCAAATGCTAGCTGATGACATCATAGAACCTTCTAAGAGCGATTGGTCGTCCCCTATAGTAATGGTCAGAAAACCGGACAAGAGTTATCGCTTTTGTTTAGATTCTCGTAAGCTTAACGCCGTTACTAAGAATGACGCATATCCCCTCCCACAAATGACGGGAATATTGGATAAGTTACGTAAAGCGAAGTATATATCTAAAATCGATTGCACAAGGGATTTCTGCAGATCCCACTTCGCTCAGAAAGCCAGGAGAAAACTGCTTTTATAATGCC
>JAWWLR010000148.1:10238917-10249196 GCA_035041075.1 Acraspis erinacei | reverse complement strand
TTTGGTTGTAGACTCATCTCCTGGGTTGGAAATTTAATTTTTCCGTTTTTAGAAAATTAATTTTCTGCGTTAAAAATCATCTTTTAGGTTGAAATTTATTTTTAAGGTTTATCATTTTAGTTGAAAATTCATCTCTTTTGTTCAAAATATAACTATTTTGTTGAAGAATCGATTTTTTTTAAATTATTCTTTTTTTGTTTAGAATTCAAATTTTTAGTTTAAATTGAATGTTTTGGTTAAAAATGAAAATAGTTTAATGGAAATTTAACTTTTCAGTAGAAAATTAATTTTTTGTTTAAAAAACCCGAAACAGTAGAAAATTGTCTTTTTGGCTTCGAAACTCAAAAATTTTGCTGAAAACTGATTTATTTTGTTTCAAATTCGTATTTTTTTGTTAGAAAATAAATGTTTTTGATGAAAAATTCACATTGATTTCTAAAAAAAATCAGATTTTTGGTTGTAGACATATCTTCTTGGTTTGAAATTTAATTGTTCCATTTTTAGAAAATTAATTTTCGGCTTTAAAAAATCATTTTTTAGGTTTAACGGTTTTTTTAAAGATTTATTATTTTAAAGATTCACCATTTTAGTTGAGAATTCATCTCTTTTGTCAAATTTTTAGTTTAAATTGCATGTTTTGGTTAAAAATGAAAATACTTTAATGAAAATTTAACTTTTCAGTAGAAAATTATTTTTTTTTGTGAAAAAAACACATATTTTGTTAAAAATTGATTTATTTTGTTTCAAATTCGTATTTTTTGGTAGAAAATCAATTTTGTTGAGGAAAAATTCACCTTTTTTTGAAATTTTAATTTTTTAGTTAAAATTTTTATGTTTCTAAGTTGATAATTCAACTATTTAGTTAAAAATTGAATTGAAAATTTATCTCTTTTGTTGAAAATGTGACTATTTTGTTGCAAAATAATTTTTTGTTTGTTGAGAATTATTTTTTTTCTAATAACGATGTTACTGTTTCATTTTTGGTTGGAAATTAATATTTTTGATTGAAAACTGATATTTTTTCGTTGAAAATTCATATTCTTAGTATAAATTGAACTATTTAGTTAAAAAGTAAACTATTTTTATGCAAATTTAACTTTTCTGTTGAAGATTAGATTTATTTTGCTTATTTTGTTCCGGTTGAAAATTCAACCGTTTTGTAGATAATTCGTCTTTTTGGCTTTAAAACTATTAAATTTTGTTGAAAAAAATATATAATAAATTAAATCTGATTTTTTTATTATAGAAAATTTATTTGCTTTTTGAAAAATTCGTCTTTTTGTTTCAAATTTTTATTGTTTGATTAAAAATGTATCTTTTTTAGTTTCAAATTTATCTCTTTTGTTGAAAATATAGCGATTTTTTTAAAATCATTTAATTTTGTTTTGCTGGAATTAATTTTTTTTACAAAACAGTGTAACTATTCTATGTTAAAAATTCGATTCTGTGTTCGAAAATTAATTTTTGTTTTGAAAATTAATCGTTTCTGGGTAAAACTGCAACTGTTTGTTTCTAAATTATTCTGGTTTGATACCAAATTAAATTATTTGGTAGAAAATCAGGCTGTTCGCTTGAGAAGTAACTTTTTTTTGTTAAAAATTCCTATTTTTAGTATAAATTAGACTAGAATTTGGTTCAAAATTAAACTATTTTTATGAAAAGTTACCTTTTAAGTCGAAATTTTGGTTTTAACATATTTTCGGGTTGAAAATTCAACCATTTTGTTGATAATTCATATTTTTCGCGTTTTTTTCGTTGAAATTTGAACTATTTGGTTGAAAATTCTTCATTTTAGTTGAAAATTTATCATTTTAATTGAGAATTCATCTCGTGTTGAAATTTCTTTTTTTTTTTTTGTCAAGAATTTATTTTTTTTTCAACTGACAATGTACTTTTTTTATTTTTTGTTGAAAATTGATTTTTTCTAGTTTGAAATTTATTAATTTTGTGTTTCAACTGCAATTTACCTGGGAAAATAGCAATTCTGAATGAAAAAATGGAATTAAAATTCTTTAATTGATCAGGGATTTTTTCAAAAGAATTTTATTTCCGAGTGGAAATAAAGAATTTTCTTAATTAATTAAAATTCTGGATTTGAACGTGGAATTTTCAGTTTTTAAATGGTTTAAAATTGATTTATTAATAGAAAATTATCTTTTTCTTTGCAAATTGATTTTCTGGGTTAAAAATTCTTTATTTTTCGTTTAAAATATCAAGTATTCCAGTTAAATATTTATCATTTTAGTTGAAAATTCAACAATTTCGATAAAAATTTGTCTTTTTTTAATTGAAAACTCAAATATTTTGTTTGAATATACACATGAAACACATGAGTCAAACTCTTTTTTTTGCAGTCATTATTCGAATTAAAAATTAATTTATTTTGTTAAAATATAAGCTCTTTTTGCCGTAAATTTAACTATTTTGTTGAAAATTTGTTTCTTTTTTTGGTTGACAATTTTTTTTTATTTTAAACTGAAAATGGAATTATTATTCCAGTGCAGTATTCCATAATTTTAGATAAATATTCATCTCTTCGGTTGAACATTCTTTTTTTGCCTACAAATTTTATTATTCCATTTTTTGTTTAAAAATTGTATTTTTTTAGGTGAAAAATTCGTCTTTTTTTTGGTTGAACATTGATTTTTTTAACTTAAGGTAGTTGTGCCAAAAGTCAGATATCTGGAAAAAAAAATAGTTTTTCGATGATTTTAAGAATCAAAATTTTTATAATCTATAATTTCAAATAAAAAACACTATTTTTATGAAAAATGTTAAAATTCACCAAAAAAAAACGTGAATAACCATGTTTTTTGCCATTGATTTTTTTCTGACCGTCGCTTCTTGCCAATTAGAAAAAAATGATTGCATTTTAATAAATGAATAAAATAACTAAATAAGCTTAAAATATAATTATTTGTTTAAGAAATGCTTACTTAAAAAAACATGTTCCAACAATTTCAGCCATTGAAAAATTTACCTTCAAAATTGGAAAGAGTAGATTTAATGTTTTTTGCAATCAAATTCAATTGCAAATAACATTTTTCATAAAAATAATGTTTTTTATTTAAAATGGCGTCAGATTTAATTTTTTGATTCTTAAAATAATAGAAGTTATAATATTTTAATTTTTAAAATCATAGAAAAACTATTTTTTTAAGATATCTGACTTGGGTTTTTTTTTAGTGAAAATTAATTTTTTTTAAATATTATTTAAAAGATGTTTATGAAATTATTAATTTAAAAAAGTGTGATTGGATTTTTTTTTCAATTGAAAAATGGAATAATCTGAATAGCCTGTTTCTGAATCAACTACAAATGTTTTTTATTTTTTATTTATTTTTTGTTTGTTTGTCCAGTTTCATGGAAAAGAAAGTTTATCCGTCAGCTTTGTGAGCAACTGGCTGTGGCAAAATTGTCCCCGTATAATTCAGGGACTTCATCGATACGTGGTTCATGTTTTAACAACCGCTTATCGATTTGGAAATAGTCTTTTGTGCAAAGAGGAATCACAGCCTCAGTTGGAACCAGCGACTCCTGTTTTGGAACAACCTCCTGACGCTGTTGATTATTCGCAACCGTTCCTGCCAATCAGCTATGTTTGGCTACTTTCCACGAGCTTACCTTCGGTTTACACACAGGTGAGAATTAACAATTTCATAAATTTGTCTGTGTTTTTCAGAAATTATAATTAAATGTCTCAGTTTCACAAGGATTTTACCTGTGTTCGAGTCCCAGTGGAGCGAAAGAAGACGACTTTTTTCAGAAAAATATTTTTAATTTAAACATTATTATTGAATTTTATTAATTTTTCACCAGTTTCGGGTAAATAATAGAATTATTTACTCAATTGTTTTCTAAAAATGGATTTATCGCGTATTTTTAATTTATTCTGTCTTAAGCTAATTTTATAAAATAATTCTAAGAAATTATTAAAAATTATAATAATTTTTGAGATGGGGCGGGCATTTTTTTTTATGAATATCCGGTTTTTTTAGTATGATTTAGATTTTTAACGGAAATGTTGACTATTATATTTTTGGTTAAAAATGGGCCTTTTTTTAATAAAACCTAATTTATTTGGTTTAAAATTGATATTTTTATTTAAAAATTAACCTATTTGTTTGAAAATTTATTTATTTTGTGAAAAATTCATATTTTTTTATAGAAAATGCATCTTTCTGTTATAAAATTCAACTATTCCATTTGTAAATTCATCAGTTTTGTTGACGATAAATTTCTTCAACTGAAAATTTCAATGTCCATATTTGGTTGAAAATTTATCTTTTCTTTTTAAAAATTCCACAATTTGGATGGAAATTTGTATCTTTTAATTGAAAATTCAATAATTTCGTTGAAAATCGACATATTTGATTAAAAAATCGATTTTTTGGTAGAAAAATATCTCTGAAAATTTACCTCCTTGTTAAAATTTTTTTTCTTTTCTGTTTAAAATTCAAGTACTCTAATTTAATAATTATTATTTTAGTTAAAAATGCTTTGTTTTTGTGGAAAAATGAGCTATTTGATTAAAAAGATATTTTTAATTTGGACGAAAAGTAATTTCTTTCGCCTAAAATTGAAATTTTCTTACAAAAATGTGTTTTTTTTTTGTTCAAAATTATTTTTTTTAACTGACAATGGAACTATTCCATAATTTTAGATAAATATTTATCTCTTCGGTTTAACATCAATTTTTTGACTTAAAGTTTAATGATTGAATTTTTGGCTGTAACTTTTTCATCTTCTGTTGAAAATTCTCTTTTTTCTACTTCAAAATTCAACTATTTCGTTGAAAACTCACGTGTTTTGTTAAAAAAATCTTCTTTTTTAAGTAGAAAACGATCTTTTCTTTGAAAGATAATTTCCTTGCTTGAAAATTTTTCATTTCTGCTAAAAATTGAATTTTCAATTAAATAATTGTCATTTTTATGTTGATAATTCATCTTTTAGGCTGGCAATAAAATTACCAGGTGAAAAGTTAATCTCTTTTATTAAAAATAAATTTTTTTTTTTGAAGATTCATCATTTTAATAAATAAAAAATTTTGTTTTGTTGAAAAATGAGCTGTTTGATTGAAAATTTATTTTTAATTTGGACGAAAAGGAATTTTTCGCCTAAAACTGAACTATTTTGTTTTTAAAATTTGTTGTTTTTTTGGTTGAAAATTATTATCAGTTTTAAATGATATTCAATATTCCATAATTTTAGATAAATATTTATTTTTTCAGTTTAACATTAATTTTTTGACTGAAAATGTAATTATTCAATTTTTGTTTGAAAACTGGTCTTTTTTAGTTAAAGTATCATCATTTTAGTTGAAAATTCATCAGTTAGGTTAAGAAATAATTTTTTAAACTTAAAATTTAACTTCCATTTTCTGTTGAAAATTCTTTTGTTTCATTTTAATTAAAAATGTATTTCTTTTGTTGAAAAGATATTGTTAATTTGGACGAACTCATTTTTTTCGCCGAAAATTTAACTATTTTGTCACAAATCTTTTTTGTTTGAAAATTATTTTTTTTAACTAAAAATGAAACTTTTATTCCCGTGAAAAATTCCCTAATTTTATTTAAATATTCATCTTTTCGGCTGAACATTCATTTTTTGACTGAAAATTTAATTATTCAATTTTCGGTTGAAAAATGATCTTTTTCAGTTTAAAATTCGTCTTTTTTGGTTGAACGTTGAAGTTTTTCCCTTAAAACTGAATTATTTCAAATTTTGTTAACAATTGATCTTTTTAAATTGAAAAATGAGCTATTTGTTTAAAAAGTTGTTTTTAATCTGGACGAAAAGTAATTTTTGGCTGAAAATTTAACTAGTATTTTGAAATTTTGTTGTTTTTTTTCAGTTGAACATTCATTTTGAGTCTACAAATTTAATTATTTAATTTTGGTTTAAGGAATGTCGAAAATTCAACTATTTTTAAGATTCATCTCCTGTTGAAAAGGTAACGCTTTATGGTTAAAAAATCATATTTTTGTTATTAAATTCAACTAATCCAATTGAAAATTCATCAGTTTGGTTGAAAATTGATCTTTTCTTTTTCAAAATTCAACAATTTGGATGAATATTTGTCCTTTTTTTATTGAAATTTCAAAAATTTCGTTGAAAATCGACATTTTTTCTTACAAAATCGATTTTTTTATAGAATAATTATCTCTTTTTCTTTGAAAGTTAATTTTATTGTCTAAAAATTCTTCTTGTCAGTTAAAAATTCAAGGATTACAGTTGAAAATTCATCTTTTAGGTTGGAAATAAAATTAAGTGGTTGAATGTTAAACTATTTTGTTAAAAATTAATGTTTTCGGTTGAAGATTCATCATTTTAATTATGAATTTATCTCTTTTGTTGAAAAAATGAGCTATTTGATAGAAAATTAGTTTTTAATTTGGAGGAAAAGGAATTTTTTTCGCCAAAAATTAAACTTTTTTCGCCGAAAATTTGTTGGTTTTTGATTGAAATTTCTATTTTAACTGAAAATGGAACCATTATTCTAGTTGAATATTCCATAATTTTAGTTAAGTATTCATCTTTTCGGTTGAACATTCATTTTTTGATTAAGAATTTAATTATTCAATTTTTTTAACTAAAAGTTTAACTTCACCATTTTCTGTTGAAAATTATTTTTTTTTTAATTTAAATTTTAACCACTGGGTTGAATAATTGTATTTTTTAAATAAAAATTTAATTATGTCGTTAAAAATTCATATATTTGATGAAAAATTGTTTTCTTTTTTTGTAGAAAATTATTCTTTTTGTTAACAAAATTCATCTTGTTGATTGAAAATTCAAGTATTACGTTTAAATATTCATAAATATAGGTGAAATTTTTTTTTTTTAATAAAAAATTTAACCAGTTGGTTCAATAATTGTAATATTTAATTGAAATTTTAATTTTTACTATAAAAATTCCTTTAATTTAAAAAAAAAACTTTTTTTGTAGAAGATTAATTTGTTTTGTTGGAAAATTAATTTTATTGTTTAAAAATGCATCTTTTTGATTGAAAATTCATCAGTTCGCTTAAAAATGATCAAACAAAATTCAACTATTTGATTAAATAATCATGTATTTTCTTGAAAAATAGTTGTTTTCTTTTGTAGAAAACTAATCTTTTTGTTGGAAAATTAATCTTATTGTTTAAGAATTTATATTTTTTGTTGAAAATTCAAGTATTTCAGTTAAATATTCATAATTTTAGTTGAAAATTCCTACCTCAGTAATTAAATAATTTCTTTAATTTTCAAGTCTCGCTTTCACAAGTTTTTATTTTTAAATTAAAATTGAAATGGTGGAGTTTTAAAAAGTATATTTAATAGTTGGGAAATTTCAAAATTTTTAAACGTTTTAAATTTTCTGAAAATAATTGCAATTTTGAAGAAATTGTCTAATCAGTTTTAATTTTCAATTTTAATAACTTTAAATAAATTTGTTACGCTATAAAAGTTTAAAATTCTAGAATTTCATAAGCTTTTAGTTTGAAACATTAAATTTTGTTTTTAATTTTTAATTATTCAATTTAAAGGTTTTTAATTATAAATATTGCAATTTTTTAATATTGCTTGATCCAGTTTTCAAAATGCTATTCGGAAATTAATCAATTTTGTACGTTTTGAAATTGTATTTTCGAAATTGAAATCTGAATTCATTCAATTTCGAGATTCTTCAATTAAGAATAAAAATTGCATTCGAAATCAAATTAAAAATAATTTAAAATATTCTTTTTTTTTTATTTTAGCTAAGCTAAACTTGTTTTCATTTGGGAAAGTCTCCAATGAAATTGATTAATTTTTCAAAAATATTTCAGACTCCAGATATTTACAAATTTGTTCAATAGGGAATTTTTCTTTTTTTGATTCAATTATTTTGTTGAAAATTCGTCTTTTTTAGCTGAATTGAACTGTTTATGATTTAAAATTAAAGTATTTCTTCCTTAAGATATCGAATAGTATATTTTTCGTTGAGAATACATCTATTTTAGTTTAAAATTTATATTTTTGTTTTGAAAAATAAACTGTATTGCAGAAAATTCGTCTTTAGCTTAAAAATTCAACAGTTCTGAAAATTTCCTTTTTGGTTGACTGAAAATTTCCTTTTTGGTTGAAAATTAAACTATTTTGTTAAAAATTCTTCTTCGGGTTTGAAAATTGATCTATTTTGTAAAAATATTTATATTTTTGCCCCTATATTTTTCTGAAAATTCGTCTATTTCGCTTGAAGTTAACTGTTTTGGATTAAAAATTGAAATACTTTTTGGTCATGTTTTATACGTAAATGATTTTATTTACTAGCTTTCGTCCAGCGATGCCGAGCCTCATCAGGTATACATATATCTTTTTATTAAAAAAATATATTCATATTTTTTTATTAAAAAATCCAACTACATTCTTCGTTGAGAGTGTAACTACTTTTTTGAAAATTCCTTTGTTTGGCTGAAATTTAATCTTCCTGCTTGAAGATTTAAATACTTTCTTCAACTTTCCTCTTTTCTAGCTGAATTCAACTATTTTTTTTATTTAAAAATAATTTTTTTTAAGTTAAACTACTTTGATGAAAATTAATTTTTTTTGTAAAGATTCATATTTGTGGTTGAAATGTTAACTATTTTTCTTAAAACCTTTTTTTAGCCGAAAGTTAATCTTTTTGATTGAAGTTTCAAATATTTTCTTGAAAATTCGTCTTTTTTTTTGTTGAATTCATCTATATATTTCTACATGTAAAAAAAGTGTTCAATTTTTTCGCTATTTTTCTCCTTTTGCTTATAAAGTTATCCTTTTTCCCTTTCTTGAGCTACTTTTAAACAAGGATCTCTAATATATATAGCTTTTTTTTCAAACGCTTTCAGCTTGAAATTATTTATTATTTAGGGTGTCTACCCAGCTTGGAAAACCTTGAATTTTTTAATACCTGCAAAACCTGGAAATGTCAGAGAATTTTTTTTAAAGACAGGAAATTTTTTGTTTATTGTCGGAAGTTAATTTTTTTAACTGACTCAAATTTTGGTTGACGATTTACGTGTTTTAATTGAAAATTCATGTATTTTATGGAAAATTCATGCATTTTGTTTATAATTCGTCTTTTTTCTTTAGTAGAAATTAATCTTCTTGCTTGAAAATTCATCTTTTTGTCGAAAACTCAACTCTTCCAGTTGAAAATTTGTAATTTTATTTAAAAATTAATCACTTTGTTTAAAAACGTAATTTTTTTAATTCGTTTTTTTGTTGTGGATATTTTTTTAAACTGAAAATATCACTTATTATCTCTTTGGTTGAACAGTGATTTTTTTAAATTAAAAAATTAACTATTTAATTTTTGGTGAAAAAGATATCTTTTTTTTTAGTTGAAAAGTCGTCTTTTTTATTAGAAATTAATCTTCTTGGTTGAAAATTCAACTATTCTAGTAAAAGATTTACTATTTTAATTTAAAATTCATGTATTTTTTAAATTACGTTTTTTTGTCGATAATTAATCTTCTTGTTTTAACGTTCATCTTTTTTGTTGAAAATTCAAATTTTCTAGTTAAAGATTCATCATTTTAGTTGAAAATTCATTACAATTTTTGAAAATGTATCTTTTTTGTTTGAAAATGAGTTTTCTTTGTTGAAATTTTTTGTATTGAAAAAGTAACTTATTTCATAATTTTAGTAAAAAATTCATCCCTTTCGTTAAACATTAAATTTTGCAACTAACAATTTAAATACTTAATTTTTGCTTGAAAATATATCTTTTTTATTTGAAAAATTTGTCTTTTTTGGTAGAAATTAATATTTTTGATTCAAATTTGATCTTTTTGGTTTCAAATTTATCTGTTCCATTTTTGGTGGAAAGATTATATTTTTTTCTTTTTTTTTTGTTAAGTCTTTTTGTTTTAACATTCATATTTTTTGTTGAAAATTCATCTTTTTGGTTTAAAATTCAACTATTCCAGTTAAAGATTTATCGTTTTAGTTTAAAAATCGTCACTTTGTTTGAAATTTTAACTATTTTTTTTAAATTAGGTTTTTATTTTATTTTTTTTAAACTGAAAATTAACATATTCCAATGGAATCTTTCATAATTTTAGTTGTAAATTGATCTCTTTAGTTGAAATTTTTTTACTGAAAAAGTAACTTATTCCAATGAAATATTCCATAATTTTAATTTAAAAAATGCATCCCTTTAGTTAAACATTCAATTTTTCAACTAAAGATTTAAATATTTAATTTTTGCTTGAAAATATATCTTTTTTATTTGAAAAATTTGTCTTTTTTGGTAGAAATTAATATTTTTGATTCA
>JAWWLR010000148.1:10220969-10238817 GCA_035041075.1 Acraspis erinacei | reverse complement strand
CTGTTTCATTTTTGGTGGAAAGATTATATTTTTTTCTTTTTTTGTTAAGTCTTTTTGTTTTAACATTTATATTTTTTGTGGAAAATTCAAATTTTTTAGGTAAAGATTTATAATTTTAGTTGAAAATTCATCTTTTTGGTTTAAAATTCAACAATTCCAATTAAATATTTATCGTTTTAGTTTAAAAATCGTCACTTTTTTTTAATTTGTTACTATTTTTTATAAATTAGGTTTTTTTTAACTGGAAATTAACTTATTCCAATGGAATCTTTCATTATTTTAGTTGCAAATTGATCTCTTTAGTTGAAATTTTTTTACTGAAAAAGTAACTTATTCCAATGAAATATTCCATAATTTTAGTTTAAAAAAGTCATCCCTTCAGTTAATCATTAAATTTTTCAACTAAAGATTTAAATATTTAATTTTTGGTTGAAAATTTATCTTTTTTATTTGAAAATTTGTCTTTTTTGGTAGAAATTAATCTTCTTGATTCAAATTTTATTTTTTTGGTTGAAAATTCAACTATTTCAGTTAAAGATTCATCCTTTTAGTTCTAAATTCATCTTTCTTTATAAAAGTTTTTCTTTAAATTTTAGTTGAAAAATTCATCTCTTTTTATTTCTTTGGCTAAAAGTTATTTTTTTTTTAACTGAAAATTTGACTATTTCAATTAAAGATTCCATAATTTTAGTTAAAAATTATTTTTTTTTGGTTGAACATTAATTTTTTTCCACTAAAAATATAACTATTAAATATTTGGTTAAAAATATGTATTTTTTAGTTTAAAATTCGTTTTTTTGGTAGAAATCAATCTTCTTGTTTGATCATTAATATTTTTGGTTTGAAATTCATCTTTTTGATTTAAAATTCAACTGCTTCAGTCAACAAAATTTTTCATTTTTGTAGAAAATTCATCACTTTTTTGGAAATTGTAGGTATTCCAATTTTTTTAGTTGAAAATTCATGTATTTTATTGTTGATTTAATTATTCCATTCTTAGTTGAAAATTGTGATTTATTAGTTTAAAATTGAAATATTTGATTGAGAGTTCACGTTTTTTTATTTAAAAAATCGTCTTTTTCGTAGAAAGTTAATCTTTTTGGTTGCAAATTCAACAATTTTCTTTCAAAAAATTCATCTGTCTTGTTAAAAATGCAGTATTTTCACGTTAAAAGTTAGGAATTTAAAGCGGCTTCAATTTTAACTAAATATGCATTGAATTTAAAAATTACGTCTAACAAGCCAAAATAATAATTTTTAAAAATTATTAATCCAATTCACGGGCAAGGATATTTTTCCAGGATTTAAGTAGACGCCCTGGTAATAATTGTTGTTTCAAAAGTGTCTAAAACTCGTAAGGGACCGCACTTAAATTACGGAGAGGAGAACCTTCACTCATGTACGTAATTTTTTCGAATTCGCGAAAAATTCTTCTGAAGATTATCTTTTTCGTTATAAATTTTATTATTTCTGAAAATTTGTCTTTTTTTATTTATAAATATTACATCTTTCTTGGAAAAAATGCTTATTTTTTGTTAAAAATTAAACTATTTCCTAGACAATTCACTTTTTCTTTAAAACTTCTATTTTCTGTCAAAAAGTGCATTGAAATCTTTTTGGATGAAAATTCAAATCTTTTTTTTTTTAATTAGTCTTTTTGATTTAAAAATTCACCTGTTTGAGTAGAACTTTAATTTTTATTGAACTGGAATCTTCTTTGCATAAAAATGTAACTATTAAAAAAAAAATTTGGTTAAATTCATTTTCTTTAGAAGAAATTTCATCTGTTTTAGTTCAAATTTAATATTTTTTTGAAAAAAACTGCAACTATTTGGTGGAGAATTCAACAATTTTGTTAAAAATTCGTCCTTTTCGGTGGCAAATTTAACCGTTGCAAAGAGAACTGAAATTTTTTCTGAATGAAAATTCAACTTAAAAATTTGTTTAAAAATATTTATTTGTTTTAAGAAAAATATAATCTTTCTTGGATTAAAATGCAACTAATCTGGTAGAGAATTTAATTATTTTGTTATATATTCAGCCTTTTTGGTGGAAAAAATTCGTCTTTTGGAATTCAAAATTCAATTTTTATTTTAAATAAAAATGTATCTGTTTAAAGAGAAATTTTTGGATTTTTGTATTGAATATTCAATTTTTTATCGTACGAACTTACTTCTTGTATAAAAATTCTTATTTTAAGCTTAAAAAGTCAACTGAAATCTTTCTTAACAAAAAGTTCAATTATTTTTTTTAAATATTGTGTTAAACTTTGTTAAGAAAATATTTTGTTTCTTGAATATTTACATTTTTATTTGAAAATTCATCTCTTGGATTGAAATTTTAACTATTTTGTTGTGTAAAAATGAATCAGTTTCTTGGATAATTAATTTTTCAAGGAAAGTCCTTATTTTGTTTGAAAATTAAATTTTTTTTAGAGAAAATTCGTCTTTTGGCTTAAAGGTTGAACAATGTAGATAAACTTTTCTTTATTTCTTGGATTAAAAATCTTTATTTGCTAAACATTCGTCCTTTTGGTTTTAAAATTCTTTTTCTTTTCGTATAAATTTAATCTTTTTTGATTGAAATGTAAACTATGACACTTTTTTTTTATTTTGATCTTGAAAAGTCAACTGGAATCTTTTTTGGATGAAAATTAAACTATTTTTTGAAATTAAAACAAAATGAATCTAATTTAAGAGAAATTTCATATTTTTTTCTGATAAAAATGCGACTATCTGGTAGAGAAGTGAACAATTTTGATGAAAAGTCATCCTTTTTGGTTAAAAATTCGTCTTTTTTGTTTAAAAATTCGATTTTTTTTAAGTAAAAATTTATCTGTTTTAAGAGAAATGTAATCTTTTTTGCATAGAAATGCAACTATTTGGTGGAGAATTCAACAATTTTGTTAAAAAGTCAACTAAAATCTTCTTTAACAAAAATTGCAACTATTTTTTTGTTGAACATTTATCTTTTTGATTAAAAAAATCATCTGATTTAGTAGAAATTTTATTTTTTTTTAAATAAAAACGCAACTTTCTGGTTGAAAATTCTTCTTTTTTGCTTGAGTATTCAACTATTTACTTTAAAATATTTGATTGAATCACTTTGTCAAGAAATCATTTTTTTATTGTTTCAGATTTATATTTTTAGTTGAAAATTCATCTCCTTGGTTGAAAGTTGAACTATTTTGTTGAAAATTATTCGTTTAAAATTGAAAATTCTACTTGGGTAAAAGTTAATTTACATCGTTAAAAACTATTATTTTTTTATTGAAGGCTTATGTTTTTGATTGAAAATTTAACTGTTTAGTGAAAAAGCCTATTTTTTTGTTTGAAAATAATTTTTTAACTGAAAATATAACTTTGCCACTTTTTTACGATTGATCTTTTTTTAGTTAAAAATTTTCCTTTTTTGGTAAAAAAAACATATTATCTTCGTTTGAAATTTCATTTCTGTAGAGAAAAATCGTCTTTTGGCTTGAATATTCGAGAATTTAGATAAGGTTTTATTTATTTTTAGAGTGAAAAGTCTTTATTTATTAAAAATTTGTCTTTTTGGGTTTAAAATTCTATTTTTTTAAATATAAATTTCATATGTTTTGATTGAAATGTAAAATATGGTACTTGATATTTATTTATTATTTTGATCTTGAGAGGACAACTGGAATCTTTCTTGGATGAAAGTTCAAATCTTTTTTTGAAACTTAAAAAAAAATCATCTATTTTAAGAGAATTTTTCATATTATTTTGATAAAAATGCAAACTATCTGGTAGAGAACTCAACAATTTTTATAACAATTTATCCTTTTTGGTTAAAAATTAATCTTTTTGGATTAAAAATCAAATTTTTTTTCGTAGAAACTGATTTCTTGTTTAAAAATTCATATTTTAATCGTAAAAAGTCAACTGAAATCTTTTTTAACAGAAAATTCAACTTTCTTTTTGAAACCTTATCTGTTTAATTAAAAAATTAATCTGTTTTAGGAGATATATAATTTTTGTTATGAAAATGTAACTTTTTGCTTAAAAGGTATTCTTCTTTGGTTGAATCATTTTGTTAAGAAATAATTTTTTTGGTTGCAGATTTATATTTTTGGTTGAAGGCTTATTTCTTTGGTTGAAAATTTAACTTTTTAGACGAGAGAAAAAACTGAAAATGTAACTTCTATTTTTTTAAGATTGATCTTTTTTAGTTAAAAATTCTAGTTTTTGGTAAACAAAAAAATATATTCTTCGTTTGAAATTTCATTTTTCTAGAGAAAATTCGTCTTTTGGCTTGAAAGTTCAAGAATTTAGATAAACTTTTATTTCTTGTTTTTAAAATTCTTTTATTTGTATAAATTTCATCTTTCTTGATTGAAATGTAAACTATGACACTTTTTTTGTTGAGAATTTATTATTTTTTAGGTTGAAAATTCAGCTATTATGTTAAAAATGTAATTATTTTGTTGACAATTAAAGTATGTTGTTAAAAAGTCATCTTTTATAACAGAAAAGACTTTTTTAGTTTAAAATCAATGAATAAATTTGAAAATTTTATACTTGTGTTGAAAATTAATATTTTTAAATAAAAAATTCAACTATATGAGTAAAAGTTAACATGTATTGTTAAAAAATAATTTTTTATTGAAGGCTTATGTCTTTGATTGAAAATTTAACTGTTTAGTGGAAAAGTCTTTTTTTGGTTTGAAAATATTTTTTAGCTGAAAATTTAACTTTTCTAGTTTGTTTAAATTGATATTTTTACTTGAAAATTCTCCTTTTAAAAAAAAAGAATAATTTTCTTGGTTTGATATTTCATTTTTGTTGGGTGAAAATGCATCAGTTTCGTGGAAAAATATTTTTATTTTTGCTGAAAAGACTGAAGAATTATATTTTTTGTTTGAAAATTAAATTTTGGTAAGAAAAATCTCATTTTTCGCTTCAAGTTTGAATAATTTAGTTAAACTTTTATTTATTTCTTGAGTAAAAAATCTTTATTTGTTGAAAATTCGTCTTTTTGGTTTTAAAATTCTTTTTTTCTTTTTAGGTTGAAAATTCAACTATTATGTTAAAAATGTAATTATTTTGAGGAAAAATCAAGTATTTTGTCAACAGGACATTTTTATAATATAAAAGGGATTTTTTGTTGAAAATAAATTAATAAATTTTAAATTTGTATCTGAAATACTGTTTTTTTCCTTTTCAAAAGATTCTTTGTTAAAAGTATTACACTTGATTATTTGATAAAAAAGTCATCGTTTTTTAATTAAAAATTAACTGTTTTCAATTGAAAATTCTACTTTTATATAAAAAAATTATCTATTTTTGTGAAAAATGCCACAGTTTTGTTGAAAAGTCGTGCTTTTTGATTTTAAAAAAATCGTCTTTTGATAGAAAAATCATATTTTTAACAGAAAATTAAAATATTTTTTTTAATTTATCTTTTTGATTTAAAGGTTCATCTTTTTTAGTCGAAATTTTGCTTTTTTTTGATAAAAATGAAATTTTGTTGTTGAAAAATAGGGAATTTCGTAGAAAATGTACTTTTTCTTTAAAAATTTAGCTATTTAAAAAAAATCATCTTTTCTGCATATAAATGCAACTATTTAGTAAAGAATTCAACAATTTTGTTAAAAAGCATTCTTTTTGGATAGAAATTCGTTTTTTTGGATTGAAATTTCAATTTTTTTGGTAGAAACTTATTTTTTCTTTAAAAATTTCTTTTTTGAGCATTAAAAGTCAATTGAAATCTTTTTTAACAGAAAATTCAACTATTTTTTGGAAATTTATCTTTTTGATTTAAAAATTCATCTGTTATAGTAGAAATTTCATTTTTTTTTAAATGAAAATGGAACTTTTTGGTTTAAAATTATTCTTCTTTGCTTCTAGTATTTAACTCTTTTGTTTAAAAGATTTTATTGAAACACTTTGTTAATAAAACTGCATTTTAACATTATTTTTATTAAAGTTGAAAATTTAAATTTTTACTGGAAAAGCCTTTTTTTGTTTTAAAAATAATTTTTTAGGTGAAAATGTAACTTTTTCATCTTTTTTAAATCGATATTTTTTAGATGAAAAATCTCCTTTTTTTTTATTAAAAAAAAATTTGGTTGGTTTGATATTTTTGTTTGTTGGTAAAAAGTGCATCAGTTCGTATAAAACTAATTTGTTGCTCAAAAGTAATATTTTTTATTGTGAAAATACGATTTTTTTAGAGAAAATTCGTCTTTTGGCTTAAAGATTTAAAAAATTAGTTAAACTTTTATTTATTTATTTTTTGACTGAAATAAAAACTATTACTTTTATGTTAAAAATGTAATTATTTAGTTGAAAATTCAAGTATTTTGTCAAAAAGCCATCTTTATAGTAGAAAATATTTTTTTTTCTTTGAAATAAATGAATAAATTTAAAAAATTATATTAGTTTCTGAAATACTGTTTTATTCCGTTTAAAAAAGATTCTATGTTAAAAATATTGAAAGATTAAAATGCTGGTATTGAAATATTAATGACCAAAGAAAATAAAAATTATTCAAGGAAAAATCAGGATATTTTTGAAATGAAGTTCTCGAACATCCCGCCTAATTCTGCTAGCAACAATTATGAACAAATTTTTTGAAACTAAAAATTACTCACAGCAAAGAGGGCCTATAATCCGTTAGGTAATTCAAGTACGGCCCCTGATATAAAAAAAATTGCTTTAACAATAAATATTGAAATTGTTGATAAGATTTTGGACGATTACAAGAGATTGTCTGGAATTTTTCAGTCGGAAGACTCGCGGTCCGAAGGAATGCAAGCCTTAATAGACAAGATGTCGGGCAACATTTGTCCCCGACACTGGACTTTATTGTACAATAGTGACCAGCACGGCACGGGTGTAAATCGCTTTTTGCACCACGTTTTGGGATACAAGGGGCCCACTTTGATATTCATAAGAGCCGTGAGTTCGGACGGCGAGAAGGAGACTTGCCCGACGTATTGCGTTTGTTCGACCCTCGACTGGCGAGAGTCGCATCTTTACTGGGGAGATGAGGATTCCATGGTGATTGAATTATTGCCCTCTTATCGAGTTATCGAGAAGGGGTCGAAACTTCTGTACTTAAATACGGGAATTCGAGGATATCCGCAGGGTCTGCGAGCTGGAAAGGATCCGCGAGAGCCGAGCATTATTGTTGATCAAGCCTTCAATTCTGTCACCTTTGAACGCGTCCCGTATCGCATTTCGAGTCTGGAAGTTTGGGGATGTGGCGACACGAAATCGAGGTAATTCGGATTTTTAATTTAATGGCTTTTTTTTATTTGTTATTTAAACAGCAAATCCAATTACTATATTCAGTGAAGGTCCCTTAAGTATCCTATTTTCTAGGGATTTCAAAGATTTTAAATATTTCCCAAAGATTTAGGATAGTTTAAAAAGATTTCATAAAGAATTTAATAATTTCACAAATATTTCGAAAATATTTCAAAAAGTTTTTCGGATCGATTTAAAAGATTTCAATAATTCAAAAAAATTTTACATATATTTCAAAGAGTGCACAAGGTTTCCAATGATTTCGCAAAAAATTGACAAATATTTAAACAATATTGAAACGATTTTACAAAAATATCAGAAAGATTTCACAAAGATTTTAATTAATTCACATAGATTTCAAAGAGTGCGCAAATATTTCAATAATTTTAGAAATATTGTTAGATATTTCAAAACTCTTTTAAATATTTCGCAAAGATTTCCAAAGATTTCAGAAAGATTTTAATTATTTCCCAAAGATTTCAAATATTTCGCAAAGATTTCGGATAGATTAAAAAGATTTCAAAAAGAATTGAATGATTTCAATATTTTTAAAAATATTCCCAAATATTTAAACAATATTGAAATGATTTTGCAAAGATATGAAAAAAATTTCACAAAGATTTCAATTATTTCACAAAAAATTCACATAGATTTCAATGAGTGCACAAAGATTTCAATGATTTCCCAATGAAAGATTTCAATAATTTCGCAAAGATACGGATAAATTAAAAAGATTTCAGAAATACTTCAATATTTTCACAAATATTCCTAAATTTTTTTAAAAATATTGTAAAGATTATCGAAATATATCAGAAATATTTGAATTATTTTGTACGGATTTCAAAGATTTCAAATATTTTGCAAAGATTACGGATAGATTGAAAAGATTTCAAAAATACTTCAATAATTTCAAATAATTTTACAAATATTCTCAAATATTTAATCAATATTGAACAGATTTTTCAAAGATATCACAAAGATTTTACAAAGATTTGAATTAATTCACAAAAAAATCACATATATTTCAAAGAGTGGACAAATATTTCAATTATTTCCCAAAAGAAAGATTTCAATATTTTTGAAAAATATTATCAGATATTTCAAAACTCTGTCAAATATTTCCAAAGATTTCAGAAAGATTTTAATTATTTCCTAAAGATTTCAATGATTTCAAAAATATTAAAAATATTTTTAATAGATTGAAGAGATTTCAAAAATATTAAAAATATTTTAAATATATTGAAGAGATTTCAAAAAGATTTTAATGTTTGAAATAATTTCACAAATATTTAAACAATATTGAAAAGACTTAGCAAATATATCAGAAGATTTCACAAAGATTTCAAATATTTCGCAAAGATTTCAGAAAGGTTTTAATTATTCCCCAAAGATTTCAAAAATACTTCAGTGATTTTAATAATTTCACAAATATTTCCAAATATTTAAACAATATCGAAAATATTTTGCAAAAATATGAGAACGATTTTACAAAGATTTCAATTAATTCACAAAAAATTCACAACGATTTCAAAGAGTGCACAAAGATTTAAATGATTTCCTAAAGATTTCACAAAGATTTCAATAATCTTAAAATATTATCAGATATTTCAAAATTATTTCAAATATTTCGGAAAAATTTCCAAACATTTCAGAAAGATTTTAATTATTCCCCAAAGATTTCATAAAGATTTCAAATATTTTGCAAAGATTGTAGATACATTAAAAAGATTTCAAAAAGATTTAAATGATTTTAATAATTTCACAAATACTTAAACAGTATTGAAAAAAATTTCCGAAATTTCACCAAATTTAATTGATTGTTTATGGATTTCAAAGATTTCAAATATTTCGCAAAGATTTCGCAAATACTTCGCCGATTTCTCAAAAATTAACAAAGATTTCAATAATTTTACAAATATTATCAGATATTTCAAAACTTTCAAATATTTCGCAAATATTTCAATTAATTCCCAAAAATGTCACATAGATTTGAAATAGTGCACAAAAATTTCAATGATTTCGCAAAAATAATATTTCAATAATTTTGCAAATATTATCAGATATTTCAGAAAGATTTTAATTATTTTCCAAAGATTTCAAATATTTCGCAAAGATTTCGGATAGATTGAAAATATTTCAAAAAGACTTCAATGGTTTCAATAATTACAAAAACATTCCGAAGTATTTGAACAATATAGAAAAAAATTTCCGAAATTTCACCAAATATCATTTTTTTTGTGGATTTCAAAGATTTCAAATATTTCACAAAGATTTCAACGATTTATAAAAAATTAACAAAGTTTTCTATAATTTTGCAAATATTACCAGATATTTCAAAACTATTTCAAATATTTCGCAATTATTTCGGATAGTTTAAAAAGATTTCAAAAAGACTTTAATGATTTCAATAATTTCAAAGATATTCCCAAGTATTTAAGCAATATAGAACAAATTTTCCGAAATTTCACAAAGTTTAATTTATTTTTTATGGATTTCAAAGATTTCAAAGATTTCGCAAATATTTCGCAAATATTTAAACGATTTCCCAAAAGTTGACAAAGATTATAATAATTTTTCAAATATTATCAGATATTTCAAAACTATTTCAAATATTTCGCAAAGATTTCGGATAGATTGAGAATATTTCAAAAATACGTCAATGAATTCAATAATTTCACAAATATTTCCAAATATTTGAACAATATTGAAAAGATTTTCTAAAGGTATCAGAAAGATTTCAATTATTTGTTATGGATTTCAAAGCTTTAAAATATTTCAATTAATTCACAATAATTTCACAGATTTGAAAGAGTGCACAAAAATGTCAATGATTTCCCAACAGAGAGATTTCAATAATTTTGCAAATATTATCAGATATTTTAAAAATCTTTTAAATATTTCGCAAAGATTTCCAAAGATTTCAAGATTTCAAATATTTCCCAATTATTTCGGATAGATTAACAAGATTTCAATAATTTTACAAATATTCCCAAATATTTTAACAATATTGAAAAGATTTAGCAAATATATCAAAAATATTTCACAAAGACTTCAAAGATTTCAGAAAGGTTTTAATTATTCCCCAAAGATTTCAAAAATACTTAAATGATTTTAATAATTTCACAAATATTTCCAAATATTTAAACAATATCGAAAATATTTTGCAAAAATATGAGAACGATTTTACAAAGATTTTAATTAATTCACTAAAAATTCACATAGATTTCAAAGAGTGCACAAAGATTTCAATAATTTTAGAAATATTGTTAGATATTTCAAAACTCTTTCAAATATTTCGGGTAGATTTCTAAAGATTTCATAAAGATTTTAATTATTCCCCAAAGATTTTAAAGATTTCGAATAGATTGAAAAGATTTAAAAAAGAATTCAATAATTTCGATAATTTCTTAATAATCTTAAGTATTTAAACAATATTGAAAAGTTTTTGTAAAGATATCCGAAAGATTTCACGAAGATTTCAATAATCTTATAAATATACATATATTATTTTTATTTATTATATATTATATATATTTTTATATATTATATATTATATATTATACATATATTTACCAAATATTTACAAAATATTGAAAAGATTTCCGAAAGTTTAAAATATTTCGCAAAGATTTCAGAAAGATTTTAATTATTCCCCAAAGATTTCATAAATATTTCAAATATTTCACCAAGATTTCGGATAGATTAAAAGATTTCACAACAAATTCAATGTTTTAAATAATTTCACAAATATTACCAAATATTTCGAAAATATTGAAATTATTTCGAAAGATATCAGAAAGATTTCAATTATTTGTTATGGATTTCAAAGATTTCAAATATTTCCCAAGGATTTCAATTAATTGAAAAATTGTTCACGTAGATTTGAAAGAGTGCACAAAGATTTGAATAATTTCCTAAATATTTCACAGAGATTTCAAATATTTCGCAAAGATTTACAAAGATTTCAGAAAGGTTTTAATTATTCTACGAAGATTTCAAAAATACTTCAATGATTTTTTTAATTTCACAAATATTTCTAAATATTTGAAAAATATTGAAAAGATTTTGCAAAAATATCAGAAAGATTTTACAAAGATTTTAATTAATTCACAAAAAATTCACATAGATTTCAAAGAGGGCACAAAGATTTCAATAATTTTACATAGATGATCAGATATTTCAAAACTCTTTCAAATATTTCGCAAAGGTTTCCAAAGATTTCAGGAAGATTTTAATTTGTATTCAAAGATTTCATAAAGATTTCGAATATTTCACAAAGATGTCGGATAGATTGAAAAGATTTCAAAAAGACTTCAATTATTTCAAAAATATTCCCAAGTATTTGAACAATATTATAAAGACTTTCGAAATTTCATAAAATTTAATTGATCTTTTATGGATTTCAAAGATTGCGCAAAGATTTGAATTAATTCACAAAAAATTCACGTAGATTTCAAAGAGTGCACAAAGATTTCAAGAATTTTACAAATATTGTCAGATATTTCAAAACTATTTAAAAGATTTCCAAAGATTTTAATTATTCTCCAAAGATCTCAAAGATTTCATCAAGATTTCAAATATTTCGCAAAGCTTCCGGATAGATTAAAAAGATTTCACAAAGACATATATTCGCAAATATTTAAACTATATTGAGAAGATTTTCCAAAGATATCAGAAACATTAAAAAAAATGTAATTATTTTTTATGGATTTAAAAGATTTCAAATATTTTGCAAAGTTCTCATTTAATCCACAAAAATTGTACATAAATTTCATAAATTTCACAAAGATTTATTCTCAAATATTTAAACAATATTGAAAAGATTTTCTAAACATATCGGAAAAATTTGAATTATTATATTTTTTATGGATTTCAAAGATTTCAAATATTTCGCAAAGATTTCAGAAAGATTTTAATTATTCCCTAAAGATTTCAAAGGTTTCAAAAATATATAAAATATTTTGGATAGATTGAAGTAATTTCAAAAAGATTTTAAGAATGTCAATAATTTCACAAATATTCCCAAATATATAAATAATATTGAAAAGATATCAGCAAGATTTCACTAAGATTTCAATTATTTTGTATGGATTTCAAAGATTTCATATATTTAGCAAAGATTTCAATTAATTCACCAAATTTGACAAAGATTTAAATAATTTTACAAATATTTCGCAAAGATTTCATCAAGATTTAAAATATTTCGCAAAGTTTTTAGATAGATTAAAAAGATTTCAAAAATACTTCAATATTTTCACAAATATTCCTAAATATTTAAACAATATTGTAAAGATTTTCGAATTATATCAGAAATATTTTATTTATTTTGTATGGATTTCAAAGATTTCGCAAAGGTTGCAAATAATTTACAAAAATTTCACATAGATTTCAAAGAGTGCACAAAAATTTCAATAATTTTACAAATATT
This sequence comes from Acraspis erinacei, assembly GCA_035041075.1. Classification (NCBI taxonomy): domain Eukaryota; kingdom Metazoa; phylum Arthropoda; class Insecta; order Hymenoptera; family Cynipidae; genus Acraspis; species Acraspis erinacei. The sequence goes on along the minus strand of JAWWLR010000148.1, from coordinate 10,226,115 downwards.
GTCAGATATTTCAAAACTATTTCAATTTTTTCCCAAAGATTTCGGATAGATTGAAAAGATTTCAAAAATACTTCAATGATTTGAATTATTTTCACAAATATTCTCAAATATATAAACAATATTGAAAAGATTTTGCAAAGATATCAGAAATATTTCACAAAGATTTTACAAAGATTTCAGAGAGCGCACAAAACTTGCAATAATTTGAGAAATATTGTCAGATATTTCAAAACTATTTCAAATATTTCGCAACAATTTGCAAAGATTTCAGAAAGATTTTAATTATTCCACAAAGATTTAATAAAAATTTCAAATATTTTGCAGAGATTATAGATACATTAAAAATATTTCAAAAAGTCTTCAACGATTTCAATAATTTCACAAATATTACCAAATACTTCGAAAATATTTCAAATATTTCCAAAGATTTCAGAAAGGTTTAAATTATTTTTTATGGATTTCGAAAGTTCCAAAGATTTCGCAAATATTTCAGTGATTTCTCAAAAATTGATAAAGTTTTTAATAATTTTACAAATATTATCAGATATTTCAAAACTATTTCCAATATTTCGCAAAGATTTCGGATAGATTGAAACGATTTAAAAAATGCTTAAATTATTTCATTAATTCACAAAAATTTCATATAGATTTCAAAAGTGCACAAAAATTTAAATGATTTCCCAAAGATTTCAATAATTTTAGAAATATTGTCAGATATTTCAAAACTATTTAAAATATTTCGCACAAATTTCCAAATATTCCAGAAAGATTTCCAATATTTCGAATACATTGAAATTATTTCGAAAAGACTTCAATGATTTCAATAATTAAAAACATATTTTCAAAATATTTAAAGAATTTTGAAAAGATTTTCTAAAATTTCACAAGATTTCAATTATTTTTTATGGATTTCAAATATTTTGCAAATATTTTCCAAAGATTTCGCAAAGATTTCCAAACATTTCAGAAAGACTTTAATTATTCCCCAAAGATTTTATAAAGATTTCAAATATTTTGCAGAGATTTCGGATAGATTAAAAATAATTGAAAAGACTTCAATTATTTCAATTATTTCGCAAAAATTTCATATAGATTTTTTAAAGAGCGTACAAAAATTTGAATGATTTCCCAAAAATTTCAGAAATATTTTAATTATTCTCCAAAGATTTCAAAGATTTCGGATAGATTGAATAGATTTCAAAAAGAATTCAATAATTTCACAAATATTAGGTACCAATTATTTCGAAAATATTGAAAATATTTCCAAATGTTTCAGAAAGATTTCAATTATTTGTTATAGATTTCAAATATTTAAAATATTTCACAAAAATTTCAATAATTTTACAAATATCAGATATTTCAAAACTATTTCCAATATTCCGCAAAGATTTCTGATGGATTAAAAGATTTCACAGAGACTTCTCTAATTTCACAAATTTTACAAATATTCCCAAATATTGAAATAATATTGAAAAGATTTTGCAAAGATATCAGAAAAATTTCACAAAAATTTCAATTAATTCCAAAAAATTAACGTAGATTATAAAGAGTGCACAAAGATTTCAATGATTTCCCAATGAAAGATTTCAATAATTTCGCAGATATTATCAGATATTTCAAAACTCTTTCAAATATTTCGCAAAGATTTCAAAAAGCTTTTAATTATTCCCCAAAGATTTCATAAAGATATCAAATATTTCGCAAAGATTTCGGATAAATTGAAAAGATTTCAAAAAGACGTCAATTATTTCAATAATTTCAAAAATATTCCCAAGTATTTAAATAATATTGAAAAAATTGTCCGAAATTTCACAAAATTTTATTTATTTTGTATGGATTTCAAATATTTCGCATATATTTCAATATTTTTCAAAAAACTATCACAGATTTCAATAATTTTACAAATATTCCCAAATATTAAAACAATATTGAAAAGATTTTCCAAAGATGTCAGAAATATTTCAATTATTTTTTATGGATTTCAATGATTTTCAATATTTCCCAAAGATTTAAATTAATTCACAAAAATTTCACATAGATTTCAAAGAGTGAACAAAGACTTCAACGATTTCAATAATTTCACAAATATTACCAAATATTTCAAAAATATTGAAAAGATTTCTAAAGATATCACAAAGATTTCAATTATTTTCTAATAATTTCAAATATTTTCCAAAGATTTTGTATAGATTTAAAAGATTTCATAAATAATAATTTAAAGAAATAAACACAATAATTTCACAAATATTAACAAATATTTCGAAAATATTGAAAAGATTTCACAAAGATGTCGGGTAGATTGAAAAGATTTCAAAAAGGTTTCAATGATTTCAATAATTTTCAAAAATATTCCCAAGTATTTGAACAATATTGAAAAAATGTTCCGAAATTTCACAAAATTTAATTTATCTTTTATGGATTTCAATGATTTCGCAAAGATTTGAATTAATTCACAAAAATTTCACGTAAATTTCAAAGAGTGCACAAAAAATTCAATAATTTCCCAAAGATTTCAATAATATTACCAATATTTCAATAATTTTACAAATATTGTTAGATCGTTCCAAACTATTTCAAATATTTCGCAAAGATTTCTAAACATTTCAGAAAGATTTTAATTATTCCTTAAATATTTCAAAGATTTCAATAATTTGACAAAGATGATCAGAAATTTCAAAACTCTTTCAAATATTTCGCAAAGATTTTTGATATATTGAAAATATTTCAAAAAGAATTCATTTGATTTCAATAATTTCAGAAATATTCTAAAATATTTAAACAATATTGTGAAAAGATTTTCGAAAGATATCAGAAAGATTTAAATTATTTTTTATGGATTTGAAAGATTTCAAATATTTCGCAAAGATTTAAATTCACCAAAATTTGTCATAGATTTCAATGATTTCTCAAAGATTTCAATAATTTTACAAAGATGATCAGATATTTCAAAACTATTTCAAATATTTCGCAAAGCTTTCTAAACATTTCAGAAAGATTTTAATTATTCCCCAAAGATTTCATAAAGATTTAAAATATTTCGCAAAAATTGTAGGTAGGTTAAAAAGATTTTAAAAAGTTTTAAATGATTTCAATAATTTCACAAATATTACCAAATACTTCGAAAAAATTGAAAAGCTTTCCAAAGATATCCACAAAACTTAAAATATTTCGCAAATATTTCAATAATTTCTTAAAAATTCACAAAGATTTTAATAATTTTACAAATATTATCGGATGTTTCAAATTTACTTCATATACTTCGCAATTATTTCTCATAGATTGAGAATATTTGAAAAATACTTCAATGATTTCAATAATTTTACAAATATTTAAACAATATTGAAAAGATTTTGCAAAGATATCAGAAAGATTTCACAAAGATTTTAACTCATTCAAAAAAATTGCATATAGATTTCAAAGAGCGCACAAAAATTGCAATAATTTGAGAAATATTGTCAGATATTTCAAAATTATTTCAATTATTTCGCAAAGATTTCAGATAGATTAAAAAGATTTGAAATAGACTTCAATAATTTCGCAAATATTCCCAAGTATGTAAATAATATTGCAAAATTTTCCGAAATTTCACAAAATTTAATTGATTTTTTATGGATTTCAAAGATTTTAAATATTTTGCAAATATTTCAATGATTTCCCAAAAATTAACAAAGAGTTCAATAATTTTTCAAATATTATCAGATATTTAAAATATTTCGCAATTATTTATCATAGGTTGAGAATATTTAAAAAATACTTGAATAATTTCACAAATATTTCCAAATATTTGAACAATATTGAAAAGATTTTCGAAAGATATCAGAAAGATTTCAATTATCTTTTTTTGAATTTGAAAGATTTCAAATATTTCCCGAAGATTTTGAATAGATTGAAAATATTTCAAAAAGAATTCAATGTTTTCAATCATTTCAAAAATATTCTTAAATATTTAAATAATATTGAAAATATTTTCAAAATCTATCATAACGATTTCAATTATTTTGTATGGATTTCAAATATTTCGCAATTATTTCAATTAATTCACAAAAAGATCACATAGATTTGAAAGAGTGCAGAAAAATTTCAATGATTTCCCAACAGAGAGATTTCAATAATTTTGTAAATATTATCAGATATTTCAAAACTCTTTTAAATATTTCGCAAATATTTCCAAAGATTTCAGAAAGATGTCAATTATTTGTTATGGATTTCAAAAATTTCAAATATTATAATTAATTCACAAAAATTTCGCATAAATTTCAAAGAACGCACAAAGATTTCAATGATTTCCCAAAAAAAGATTTCAATAATTCTGCAAATATTATCAGATATTTCAAAAGTCTTTCATAAATTTCGCAAAGATTTACCTTGATTTCAGAAAGATTTTAATTATTCCCCAAAGATTTTATAAAGGTTTCAAATATTTCGCAAAGATTTCGGATAGATTGAAAAGATTTCAAAAAGACTTCAATGATTTCAATAATTTCAATAATTTCAAAAATATTCTCAAGTATTTGTACAATATTAAAAAAAAATTTTTTAAATTTCCGAAATTTAATTTAATTTTTATAGATTTCAAATATTTCGCAAAGATTTTGCCAATATTTCAATTATTTCGCAAAGATTTCAGATATATTAAAAAGATTTCAAAAAGACTTCAATAATTTCAAAAATTTCACAAATATTTAAACAATATTGAAAATTTTGTCTGAAATTTCACAAAATTTAATTTATTTTTTATGGATTTCAAAACTATTTCAAATATTTCGTAAATATTTCCAAAGGTTTCAGACAGATTTTAATTATTCTCCAAAGATTTTGCAATATTTCAATGATTTCACAACAATTGACAAAGATTTCAATAATTTTTCAAATATTATCAGATATTGCAAATATTTCGCAATTATGTCTCATAGATTGAGAATATTTCAACAATACTTGAATAATTTCACAAATATTTCCAAATATTTGAACAATATTGAAAAGATTTTCGAAAGATATCAGAAAACTATTTCAAATATTTCGCCAAGATTTCAGATATATTAATAAGATTTCAAAAAGACTTCAATCATTTCAATAATTTCACAAATATTTAAACAATATTGAAATTTTTTTCTGAAATTTCACAAAATTTAATTTATTTTTTATG
>JAWWLR010000148.1:10182912-10200696 GCA_035041075.1 Acraspis erinacei | reverse complement strand
GCATCCCGGATGAATATTTTTTGTTTGCCCTATTTGCATTGTAAGTACAGACATTTGCCCCCCCCCCCCTCCAACCCTGTCTCCTTTAATTGTATAAGGATTTTGACGTTCAACGCGACTGGAAAAACAAGTAGTATTTGTATAATATGGATAATACAAGTACAAAAGTAAAAGCAGGGTGGCCGTTTTAATCGAAAAACACCAGATTTCAGGGTAAAATAAAAAAAATTGGAACTCTAAAGCTGAGATTTTTTTCCATTTGAAGTTATGAAAAAATAAAGGGAAAATTGAAGAGCGCAAAGTGAATTTTAAATTATTTGAAATTGAAGTTTAAAGGTTTTTTTTAATTGAAAAATGTTATTTAGAAATGCTCAATAATTTACAGGTATAAAATGGAAGTTGCATATCAAAAGTTTTCAATTGAAGAATTTTTAATTAAATGGGGATAAACAGAAAAATTGGGAATTTTTATCTTTTATAAATTATGGATTTCAAAGATTTAAATTCAGTTCCAAAAATATTAATTTTAAGCTAGAAACATTAAAAATTGAAAGATTAAATATTTTTAAACTGAATACTGCTTAAATTAAAAGTTAAATTATTTTAATTTTTAATAGTTTAAACATCCTTGAAAAGTTTCAAAATCTTGAGAAATCTAAATTTTTTTTTAAATTTATGCCATTTTAAAATTATTTTTGAAACTTTTCAGAACTTTTATATATCTCTGAAAATTAATAACATTTTTCTTACAATTTTTAGAAAATTTTTCTGATTATTTGCAAAAAAAAATTAAGTTATCTTAAGTTCCTTGAAAAGTTTCAAAATTTTATTTCAAAATATTGAGAAATTTATACACTTTTTTTTAATTTATACCACTTTAAAATTATTTTTGAAATTTTTTAGAACTTGTAAATATCTTTTAAAATGAATAGAATTTTTCTTACAATTTTTCGAAAATTCTGCTTATTATTTGCAAAAAAAAAATTTAAGTTATTTTAAGTTTGGAAAATATTTTGACTTGGAACAATGAAAAACAGCAAAATTTGGAATTTTTAACTTTTCTAAATTATGGATTTCAAAGATTCAAATTCAGTTCCACAAAAAAATATTAATTTTAAGCTAGAAACATTAAAAATGGAAAATTAATTTTTTTTAAACTCAGCACTGCTTAAATTAAAAGTTAAATTATTTTAATTTTGAATAGTTTAAACATCTTTGAAAAGATTCAAAATTTTATTTCAAAATCTATAATTTTTTTTTTAATTTATGCAACTTTAAAATTATTTTTAAAACTTTTCAGAACTTATAAATATCTTATAAAATGAATAGAATTTTTCTGACCATTTTTAGAAAATTCTGCTCATTATTTGCAAAAAAATTAAATTTTTTTAATTTTAAAAAAGATTTTGACTTGCAATAGTGAAAATTAGGCATTTTTAACTTTTATAAATTATAGATTTCAAAGATTCAAATTCAGTTTCAAAAATATTAATTTTGAGCTAGAAACATTAAAAATGGAAAAATTAATTTTTTTTGAAACTCAACACTGATCAATTATTTTCATTTTAAATAGTTTAAAAATCCTTGAAAAGATTTAAAATCTAGATTTTTTTTAATTTATGCAACTTTAAAATTATTTTTGAAATTTTTCAGAACTTGAAAATATCTTTTAAAATGAATAGAATTTTCCTTAAAATTTTTAGAAAATTCTGCTAATTATTTGCGAAAAAAATTTTAAGTTATTTTAATTTTGGAAAAGATTTTGACTTGGAACAGTGAACAATTGGGAATTTTTAACTTTTATAAATTATAGATTTCAAAGATTCAAATTCAGTTCCAAAAATAATAATTTTCAGCTAGAAACATTAAAAATTGAAAAATTAAAATTTTTAAAACTCAACACTGCTTAAATTAAAAGATAAATTATTTTCATTTGAAATAGTTTAAACATCTTTAAAAAGTTTAAAAATTTTATTTCAAAATTTTGAGAAATATAGATTTTTTTAAATTTATGCAACTTTAAAATTATTTTTGAAATTTTTCAGAATTTTAAAATATTTTTTTAATATAATAGAATTTTTCTACAAACTAATAATAAATTTTTCTTAATATTTATAGGAAAATTGAAAATTATTTTTCAGTTAAAAAATTATTTTTTACAGAATATTTAAAAATATTTTAATATATTTCCAAAATTGTCAAAAAAGACCCTGGAAGATTTTAAGGATTTTTTTTTTTAATTTGCAAGATTTTATACAAATTTCAGGAAAAATTCTATTAATTTTAAAAAAATGTTTAGAAGTTCTGAAATTTTTTTAACACACTTCGTTTAAATTTTTTGGATTTCAGTTTAAATTTTAAATTGATTTTGAATGTTTTCAAAACGTCTAAATTTCTCTTAAAATTAGTCAAATTTTTTCTACGAATACCTGTTCAATTATTATTTATACCCAAAAATTCAACAATTTCGTTTACAGATGAAGAGTTTTTAAAATAGAACAATTAAAATTGTGACGTTAAAAGTTTAAAAGCTCTTTGAAATTCTAATGATTTTTCATGTTTTCTTTTTTAATTTTCAGGAATTGAAAAAAAACAGGAAAAATTGGTTTCATTTAAAAAGATATTTATCGAATTTTTCCTACAATTTTTAGAAAATTCTGAAAATTATTCTAGATTGTTTCTTGACTTTTTTTAAAATCTTTTAAAATCTTTCTGAATAGTCTCCTAAAATAAATATTCAAAATGAAAAATTATATTCAATTTCCCTAGGAATCTTAAGAAAATATTTTTATTCTTTTGAAGCCTTTCACAATTTTTTAAGCTTTGCAATTTATTATTTAAAATCTGCAAAAATCTACTTATTTATTTATTTATACATCCAAATCCAATAATTTCACTTACAAAATAAACATTTAGAAAAAATAGTACAATTAAAATTGTAACTTTCAAAGTTTAAAAGCTCTTCGAAATTTTAAAATTTCAAAGCTTTCTATGCCAAAAAATTCAGTTTCAAATTGTTTACTTTTAAATAATTGTTTTTTGTTAATTATTTTAATTCTTCTGAATTTTTTAAATTCTATTTTGTTATTTCTTTCAATCATTTAATTTCTGCTTCTGATGTTCATTTTTGCGCTAGTTATTAGAATTCTTTTGAATTTCTCTTAATTAATCAAATTTTTAAAATTAAAAATTGAATAGATTCAAAGTTGAATATTTTAGATTGAAAGAATATTTTTAATTTAATTAAAGCCTTTAATTACGAATATATTGTTATGAAACTATTTTTAAGTTTAAAATAGTTTATAAAATTTCAATCGGGAATTTACTGTTTTTTTAATAACTAAGATTGGAAATTTTTTAATTTAGAATCTTTTGGTCAAATCAATTATTTACTTTTAATACTTAAAGTATAGATCCATTTTAAAAATAATTGATTAATTTGATTTTTACAGTTCATTAAAAAAAAACATTTTTCTATCGAAAATTTTCAAATTCAACTAATTATTTTTTAAATAATTGTTCAAATCGAACTGGTCGCTTAAAAATTCCCCGTTTTTCGTCCAGCGGCCACCCTGAACAAAGTGTAAACACGCGAAAAAGCTGGTTGAATTAAGAGAAAAAAAAACGCTTAAACAGATTGCACGCGGTGGGAATATTTTCTTGCATTTTAACTCATCATCGACGAGAACGATGTGAGAATTGTACAGTTTTTATTGTTATTTTTTTTATTGTTTTTTTTTTCTTCTTTTTTGTTTTGTTTAATACAGTTGTCGATCGAAACTTGTTTTTCTCGATGGTCCGTTAAAATAGCCGCGCGACAAGCTAGAAGAAAAGACGAGAGTCCACGAAATTATATTTATGGTCATTAGCTTTACACTGAGGTTTTCGGAATTGAATCGAAATTGGCATTTGTAGTATAGCTTGCCGAAAAAGAAAACAAAAAAATTTCTTGACAATCTCCCTGGGCCGAGGCTTGATTCTCGCTTTTCTTACTTTCTTCTTCTTCTTCTTTTCTTTCTCTTTAAGTTAAGAGACTCACTCGGAACTTTGAAAAAGGAGAGCGAGATGCTTGTTTTTTCCTTTTTGTTTTTTCTTTTCTTTTTTCAAAGTCTCGAGTTTACAATGGTGTACATAGATGGTAAGGAAGAAAATGAAAAATGTAGGCCTTATTTTTTACATGAATGTTATAGAATTTAGCGCAGAAAATATTAGTGATAGTGTCATGTTAATTGGTGGCTGATGATGATGATGATGATGTATTTGAGAAAGCAGGCGAGCCCGCAAAACATTGATGAGAAAGTGTCGGCGGTGCGCGCGCATGCCTGTTCTCTGCCGCAAATTTGACGCACACAGCTCAAGCGATTTGTTGTGTATGATATAAGTGTAATATTAAATATAATATTCCATATAATGTATACAAGTACTTTACATACATTACAACATTCTCAATTTCTTGTCATTCACCTTTTTCTTTATTTATCACAACATTTTTTGCTTATTATACGCCTAGGAATTTAAGTTTTTTTATCTCAATTTCTCTTCGGGGAACGTCCATTAATTAGGGACCGTATAAACGGAATTCTTTTTTTATGTTTAAAAATTTAGCTTTCAAGAAAATTGCAACCAAATAGCTGAATTTTTAGCAATAAGCATGAATTTTTAACAATAAAAAAAAGTATAATTTTTTTTTTACCATGGAAAAACTCTTCCGTTAACAAATAATATTTTTAGGTGGAAAATTTAACTTTTTTCTTGAATATTCGTTTCCTTATTTGAAACTTAATTTTTTATCTAAAAATTGAACAATTTCATTTTTTTAAAATAAAATTGCATCTTTTTAGTCTGAAAATTCATCACTTCCTAAATATTTGATCTTTTTTTTGGGTAAAAATGATGGCTATTTCAAAATCCTTGACCCGCTAATATTCAAATACCAGAATTTTTATCTTTTAATAATTTTAATATAGAAACTTTTATAAACGGAATTCTTTACCAAGAAGATTAATTTTCCACCGAAGAGACATATTTCCAACCAAATAAAGTAATTTTCAAACAAATAATTAAATTTTTTAACTAAAAATGATACATTTTTATCAAAAACGGACCAGTCACATTTTTAATTTTAAAAATTAAGCTTTCAAGAAAAACAAAATTTTTCAAGAAATAGTTTAATTTTCAACCAAGAAGATGAAATTTTAACTATCATGAAGAATTTGTTAAATAAAATGAAGAATTTTCAACCAAAAAGTTGAATTTTCAGCTTGTTTTGAGAATTAATTTTTTACCTAAAAATTAAATTATTTCATTTTTTAAATACAATGGTATCTTTTTAGTTAAAAATTTATGTATTTTTTTTTAAAATGGTCTTTTTGTTCTGAAAATGCATCACAGTCACCAAAAAATTTGATCTTTTTTTTTGGTAAAAATGATAGCTGTTTAACATCCTTGATCGTTAATATTCAAATACCAGAATTTTAATCTTCTAATCATTTTAAAATAAAATCTTTTATAAACGGAATTCTTTACCAAAAAGATTAATTTTCCGCCGAAAAGACAGATTTTCATCCAAATAAATTAATTTTCAAACAAATAATTAAATTTTTAACTGAAAACACATTTTTTATTTTAAAAATTCAGCTTTCAAGAAAAACAAAAATCTTCAAGGAATTAGTTTAATCTTCAAACCAAGAAGATGAATTTTCAACTAAAATGAAGAATTTTCAACCAAATAGTTGAATTTTCAGCAATAAATATGAATTTTCAACCAAAAAGCAAACTAATTTTTAACCAAAAAGCAAACTAAACTCTTCCGTTAAAAAATAAACTTTTTTGGTAGAAAATTGAACTTCTTTGTTGAATATTCTTTTTCTAGGTTTGAAAATTAGTTTTTTAACTAAAAATTTATGTATTTTTTTGAAAAATGACCTTTTTGTTATGAAAAGTCATCACTTTTCCTACAAAGTTTTTCTTTTTTTTTTGGGCAAAAATTATGGCTGTTTAGAAATCCTTGATCGTTAATATTCAAATACCAGAATTTTAACCTTTTAATAATTTTAAAATATAATCTTTTATAAACGGAATTCTTTACAAAGAAGATTAATTATCTACCGAAGAGACAGTTTTACAACCAAATTAATTAATTTTCAAACAAATAATTAAATTTTTAAACTAAAAATGATAACTGTTTTTCAAAAATGGAGTAGCCACATTTTTTAATTAAAAAATTAAGCTTTCTAGAAAAAAACACTAACAGAATTTTTCAAGAAAATAGTTTAATCTTCAACGAAGAAGACGAATTTTAAACTAAAAATAAAGAATTTTCAACCAAATAGTTGAATTTTGAGCAATAAACATAAATTTTTAACAAAAAAAGCCTAATTTTTTACCATATTTTTTATTTAAAAAATTAAGCTTTCTAGAAAAACACTAACAAAATTTTTCAAGAAAATAGTTCAATCTTCAACCAGGAAGATGAATTTAAACTAAATATAAATAATTTTCAACCAAATAATAGTTGAATTTTGAGCAATAAACATGAATTGTTGGTTGAAAATTGAACTATTTTGTTGAATATTCGTTTCCTTGTTTGAAAATTAATTTTTTACCTAAAAATTTTTAATAAAATGGTATCTTTTTAGGTTAAAAATGTATGTATTTTCTTGAAAAATGGTCTCTTTGGTCTGAAAATTCATCACTTTTCCTAAAAATTTGTTCTTTTTTTTTTGGTAAAAATTATGGCGGAATAACGGAATTATTTACCAAGAAGATTAACTTCTCACCGAAGAGACAGATTTTCAGCCAATTAAATTAATTTTCAAACAAATAATTAAACCCTTTAAAATCTTTTTAAATCTATTTAAACTTTTTAAAGCTCTTGAAAATTGATTGGAATTTTTAGAAATTCCCTAGAATCTTTTTAAAAATTTGAAATCCCCTCGAATTATTGAAATCTATCAAAAATTCGTGCCAATTTTTAAAAATATTCTAAAATATTTAAAATCCTTTGAAAATTTTTAAAGCTCTTTAAAATTCTTTCGAACTTTGAAAAAATACCCTAAAATCATTAAAATCTTTCGAATTCCTAAATATTTAAAATCCATTGAAGTATTTTAAAAACTCTTGAAACTTTTTGAAGCTTTGGAAAATTCCTTAGAATTTTTAAAAATACCTCAAAATCTTGAAAATCCTTTTAAATACTTTCAAAAAATTAAAAATTCCTTTATATATTTTTAAATATCCTAAAATATTGAAAATCCTTTAACATACCCTAAGACATTTTTAATCCACTGAAGATTTTAAGAGATATAAAAGGGTTTTAATTTTTTTTTTAGGACATTTAAAACAACTCCAAAGCATGTATATCCACGAACTATAGAGGATTTTAAGATAAATAAAAGAGATTCAATTATTTCAAAGGATTTTAAGACATTGCAAAAGATTCAAAAATATGTTCACGGATTTTAAGAGATATACAAAGGGTTACAATAATTTCAAAGGATTTTAAGACATTTAAAGATTCCAAAATATGTCTACGGATATTAAGATCAATAAAAGGGCTTCAATGATTTCATAAGATAACAAATCATTTCACAATATTGTAGAGGATTTTAAGAGATTTAAAACAAATGCAGAGGATTTTAAATCATTTCAAAAGATTCCACGGATTTTATGAGATATAAAATGTTTCGATGATTTCAAAGGATTTCAGGACATTTCCAAAGATTCCTAAGTAAGTCTACGCATTTTAAAGGATTTTAAGAGATATAAAAGGGTTTCAATTATTTCAAAGGATTTTAAGACATTTCAAAAGATTCCAAAATATGCCTAGGAACTTTAAGAGATATAAAACGGGTTACAATGATTTCAAAGGATCTTAAGACCTTTCAAAAAATTACAAAGTATATCTACGGTTTTAAAGGATTTCGCAAGATATCAAATGATTTCCCAATATTACAGAAGATTTTAAGAGATTTAAAAAAAGATGCAGAGGATTTTAAAACATTTCAAAAGATCCCACGAATTTTATGAGATATAAAAGGTTTCGATGATTTCAAAGGATTTCAGGACATTTCCAAAGATTCCTAAGTACGACTACGCATTTTATAGGATTTTGAGAGATATAAAAGTGTTTCTAATTATTTCAAAGGATTTTAGGACAAATTAAAGAATTTCAATGATTTCAAAGGATTTTAAGACATTTCAAAAGATTCCAAAATATGTCCACGAATTTTAAGAGATATAAAAAGGATTACAATGATTTTAAAGGATTTTAAAACATTTCAAAAGATTCCAAAATATGTCTACGGATATTAAAATCAATAAAATGGTTTCAATAATTTCAAAGAATTTTAAGACATTTCAAAGAATCCAACGTATATCTACGGGTTTTAAGAGATATAAAAAGGGTTACAATGATTTCAAAGGATTTTAAGACATTTCAAAAAATACAAAGTAAATCTACGGGTTTAAAGGATTTCGCAAGATATCAAATGATTTCCCAATATTATATAAGATTTTAAGAGATTTAAAAGAAAATGCATGTGATTTTCAAACATTTCAAAAGATCCCACGAATTTTATGAGAAATAAAAGGTTTCGATGATTTCAAAGGATTTCAGGACATTTCCAAAGATTCCTAAGTACGCCTACGCATTTTAAAGGATTTTAAGGGATATAAAAGGGTTTCAATTATTTAAAAGGGTTTTAGGACAAATAAAAGAGTTTCAATGATTTCAAAGGATTTTAAGACATTTCAAAAAATTCAAAAATATGTCTACGGATTTTAAGATCAATAAAAGGGTTTCCATGATTTCATAGGATTTAAGACATTTCAAAGAATTCAACGTATTATGCGGGTTTTAACGGATTTCATAAGATATCAAATTATTTCCCAATATTCCAGAAGATTTTAAGAGTTTTAGAAAAAATTCAGAGGATTGTAAAATATTTCAAAAGATCTTACGAATTTTATTAGATATGAAAGGGTTTCCATGATTTCACAGGATTGCAGAACATTCTGAAAGATTCCAAAGTACGTCCACGCATTTTTAAGGATTTTATAGTTTATAACAGGGTTTCAATTATTTCAAAGGATTTTAAAACAAATAAAAGAGTTTCAATGATTTCAAATGATTTTAAGACATTTCAAAAGATTTCAAAATATGTAGAAGAATATTAAGAAATATAAAAAGGGTTACAGTGATTGCAAAGGATTTTAAGACATTTCAAAGAATCCAACGTATGTCTACAGGTTTTAAAGGATTTCCTAAGATATTAAATTGTTTTACAATATTGTAGTGGATTTTAAGAGATATAAAAAAATGCAGAGGATTTTTAAACATTTCAAAAGATCCCACGAATTTTAAAGGATTCCACGCATTTTAAAGGATTTTAAGAGATATAAAAGGGGTTCAATTATCTCAAAGGATTTTAAGACAAATGAAAGAGTTTAAATGATTTTAAAGGATTTTAAGACATTTCGAAAGATTCAAAAACATGTCCACGGATTTTAAGAGATATAAAAAGGGTTACAATGATTTCAAAGGATTTTAAGACATTTCAAAAAATTACAAAGTATATCTACGGATTTTAAATTACATCATGAGATTTTAATGAGATTTCAAGGATTAGAAGGGATTTCAAAGAATTTTCACATCATTAAAAAAAATCGTATGGGAAATACATTTTCAAAATAATTCACAAAATTTCACAGTATTGCAAACAATTCTTGGAATTCAAAAAAAGAAAGAAATAAAACAAATAATGATATAATGTTCATAATACTGCCACGGAAAAAGAAAGAAAGCCGTAACTACATTTGAGACTTATCACCAGATTCGAATATTGTTTTCTATTTGAAAATATTAGCAACAATTGTCTATCAGGGGCCAAATTTCAAATGTATTTGCCGCTTTCTTGTTTTGCGAGGCAAAATACAAAAATACAAATGTTAAATCACCACATTTAAATAAATAATTAGATAGCGTGAAAACTTACCTAAGAAATAAGGATTTGAGGGATCCCCTTACCTCGAAAAAGTTTTACGCAATTAATTGACGCTCCCCAATGAACCAAATATTTCTCTCATCACAACAAATGGTCCATAAATTTTAAAGTTAAATTTCAGGCCTTTCGTTTTCGACGTGAAAACATTGACTTGACTTGACAGTCGAGCTTTTAAGTAATCAGTTTGTAATACTTGCTTAAGTACAAGTTCTATTTACATTCTATCTATTCTACAACTAAAAACAAAACGTATTTTATAAATAAATTATACGGATAATTTCCTGCCTCGAGTTTTCAAGACCAAAAACAGGTTTCGTACAATCCAAGAAAAAATACTGTCAACAATTTTTTTTTCTCCATATAAGTAACTCCTTAAAAAATAATCCTCTTTAAAAACCACTCTCGGTTGTAAACACCACAATTCTAAAAAAATTACGAGCTAATACACGACCTCTAAAATATATTTTGTGCGTGGTTGTAACAATTCTAATAAAAAAAAGCTCTCAACAGCTTCAGGGTGGCGATTCTAAATTACTGGTCAAGTTTTTCAATTTTCTCGGTCAATTAGCAAAAATGGTCAAAATAAGTGAATTTTTAAACAAATAATTGAATTTTCCACTTAAAAATATCAATTTTCGACCAAAATGGAGAATTAATATGAAAGTTTCAAACAAGAATTGTAATTTTCTGCCAAAAAATACAATTTTTCAACAAAAAAAAAAGAATTTTTTTTAACGAAATAGATGAATTTTTAACTAAAAAATATTTAAAAACTTCCAATCCAAAAAGGAGAGAAAAAAAATGTTTAATAAAAAACATGAGTTGTCAACAAAAAGAATGAATCTTCAACTAAAATAGTTGAATTTTTAAACTAACAAAAATTAATGTTTAATTGAAAAAAAGATAAATTGTCAACCAAAACTTAAATAAACAAATTTCAAGTTAAAAAAATTAATTTTCAACCAAGAAGATTAATTCTTACAAAAAAAAAATACGAACATTCAACTGAAAAATATAATTTTTTAACCAAAACGTGAAAAATTGAATTTTGAGTAAAAAAATTAATGTTCAACAACGTAATCAGTTTTTAATTAATATTATGGAATACTTAACTGGTATAACTTTTTTTATCAGAAGAACATATAATTTTTCAATCAAATAGCTCATTTTTCAACCCAAGAAATAAATTTTTAATTAAACTTTCAACGAAAAAATAAATTTTCAAAATTCGAGTGGAAGAAGGTAAATTTTCAGTTAAAAAAATTAAAGTCAACACCAAAAAGTAACTTAAAAAAAATAGTTATATTTTCAAATAAATTGATTAAATTTCAACTAAAATTGTAAATCTTTGACTAGAATAGTTGATCATAATATAAATAAAAATATTTAACTGGAATACTTGAATTTTTGAACAAAAAGAAGATTTTTTTCAACAATAAGAATAACTTTCAGAGAAAAACTTTTTTTTTCCATTAAAAAGTCAATTTTTTAAAAACAAAACACGTGTCTTTTCAAGAATTTTCTATGGAAAAATACCAATTTTCACTCAAATTGTTGAATTTTGAACAAGGAAAGATCAATTTTCAACTAAAAATGAAATATTCGAATTTTTAGTTGAAGAAATTAATTTTCAACTAAAAATATAAATATTTAACTGGAATACTCGAATTTTCCACCGAAAAGAGGAATTTGTAAACAAGAAGATTAACTTTCCAAAAAAAATTGTTTTTTCTATTAAAAAATCTATTTTTTAAAACAAAATTCGTGTATTTTTAACAATAAGGTTGAATTTTCAATTTAAAAATAAAAATGTTTACTTAAATTGTTGAATTTTGAACTAGGAATGATCTATTTTCAACTAAAAATGTAACAGTCGAATTTCTAGTGGAAAAAAAATTATTTTCAATTAATAAAATTCGTGTATTTTCAACAAAATAGACGTGAATTTTCAATAAAAAAATACCAATTTCCACTCAAATTGTTGCTTTTTAAATTAGGAAAGATCAATTTTCAAGAAAAAAATGGAACATTTGAATTTTTATTTGAAGACATTAATTTCCAACCAAACTGATGAATTTTTCAACAAAAATTATAAAAAATTTTACTGGAATACTTTAATTTTCAACCAAAAAGAAGATTTATTTTTAGACAAGAAGCTTAACTTTCAAAGAAAAAGAGATACTTTTTTATAAAAATCGATTTTTTAAACAAAAGACGTGTATTTTCAACAAACAAGACGTGAATTTTCAATTAAAAAAGACAATTTATTACGCAAATTGTTAAATTTTGAAATATGAAAGATAGATTTTCAACAAAAAATGGAATATTTGAATTTTCAGTTGTACAAATTAATTTTCAACTAAAATGATAAAAATTTAACTGGAATACTTGAATTTTCAACCGACAAGAAGATTAATTTTCAAAGAAAAAGAAATTAAAAACAAAATTCGTGTATTTTCAACAACAAAAAAACTTGAATTTTCAATTAAAACAGACAATTTTTCAAGCAAATTGTTAAATTTCGAACTATGAAAGATACATTTTCAACTAAAAATGGAACATTTAAAATTTCAGTTAAATAAATTTGTTTCCAACTAAACGGTTGAATTTTTCAACAAAAATGATAAAAATTTTACTGAGAAGAAGATTAACTTTCAATAAAAAAGATTATTTTTCTATAAAATTGTTTTTTTTTTTTTAACAAAATTCGTTTATTTTCAACAATAATGTTGAATTTTGAACTATGAAAGATCAATTTTCAACAAAAAATGGAGCATTTGAATTTTCAGTTATACAAATTAATTTTCATCCAAGTTGATGAATTTTCAACTAAAATGATAATTATTTAACTGGAATCCTTAAATTTTCCACCGAAAAGAAGAATTTTAATACAAGAAGATTAACATACAAAGAAAAAGTTTGTTTCTATTAAAAAATCGATTTTTTAGAACAAAATACGTGTATTTTGAACAATAAGGTTTAATTGTCTGTTTAAAAATACCAATTTCAACTTAAATTGTTGAACTTTGAACTCAAAAAGATCAATTTTTAACTAAAAATGGAACATTTGAATTTTCAGTTGAAGAAATTAATTTCCAATCAAACTGTTGAATTTTTTGACAAAAATTAGAAAAATTTAACTACAATACTTTAATTTTCAACCAGAAAAAAGAATTTTTAAGACAAGAAGCTTATCTTTTAAAGAAAAAGAGATAATTTTTCTATAAAAATAGATTTTTTTAACAAAATAAGTGTATTTTCAATAAAAAAATTTAATTTTCACGCAAATTGTAAAATTTTGAACTAAGAAAGATCAATTTTCAAGAAAAAAATGAAACATTTGAATTTTCATTTGAGGAAATTAATTTTCAACTAAAATAATAAAAATTTAACTGGAATACTTGAATTTTCAACCGACAAGAAGATTAACTTTCAAATAAAAAGATGTTTTTTCTATAAAATTTTTTTAAAAACAAAATTCGTTTATTTTCAACAATAAAGTTGAATTTTTCTATGCAAAAAATACCAATTTTCACTCAAATTATTGAATTTTGAATTCGGAAAGATCAATTTTCAAGAAAATATGGAACATTTGAATTTTCAGTTATACAAATTAATTTTCATCCAAACTGATGAATTTTCAATTAAAATAATAAATATTTAACTGGTATACTTTAATTTTCAACCAAAAAAAAAAAAGAATTGTTAAGACAAGAAGCTTAACTTTTAAAGAAAAAGAGATAATTTTTCTATAAAAATAGATTTTTTTGAACAAAATACGTGTATTTTCAACAAAAAAGACGTGAATTTTCAATTAAAAAAGACAAATTTTCACTCAAATTTTAAAATTTTGAACAAGAAAATATCAATTTTCAACAAAAAATGGAACATTTGAATTTTCATTTGGATAAATTAATTTTCAACAAAAATGATAAAAATTTAATTGGAATACTTGAATTTTCAACCGACAAGAAGATTAACTTTCAAATAAAAATATGTTTTTTCTATAAAAATTTGTTTTAAAACAAAATTCGTGTATTTTCAACAATAAAGTTGAATTTTCAATGAAAAAATACCAATTTTCATTCAAATTGTTGAATTTTGAACTCGAAAAGATCAATTTTCAACAAAACATTGAACATTTGAATTTTCAGTTTTTTTTCTATTAAAAAATCGATTTTTTAAAACAAAATTCGTGTATTTTAAATAATATAGTTGAATTTTCTGTTTAAAAATACCAATTTTCATTCAAATTGTTAAATTTTGAACTCGAAAAGATCAATTTTCAACAAAAAATAGAACATTTGAATTTTCACTTGTACGAATTAAATTTCAACCAAACTCATGAATTTTCATCTAAAATGATAAAAATATAACTGGAATACTTGAATTTTCAACTATAAAGAATATTAACTTTCAAAGAAATAGATGTTTTTCCTATAAACAAAAATTGTTTTTAACCAAAATTCGCGTATTTTCAACAATAAAGTTAAATTTTCAATGAAAAAATACCACTTTTCAACAAAAAAATGGAACATTTAAATTTTCAGTTGAATAAATTAATTTCCAACCAAACTTGATGAATTTTTCAACAAAAATGATAAATATTTAACTGCAATACTTTAATTTTCAACCAAAAAGAAGATTTTTTAGACAAGAATTTTAACTTTTAAAGAAAAAGTTTTTTTCTATTAAAGAATCGATTTTTTAAAACAAAATTCGTGTATTTTCAACAAAAAATACATGAATTTTCAATAAAAAAAGACCAATTTTCACTTAAACTGTTAAATTTTGAATTAGGAAAGATAAATTTAAAAAAAAAACATTTCAATTTTCATTTGAAGAAATTAATTTCCAATCAAACTGATGAATTTTTCAACAAAAATGATAACAACTTTACTGGAATACTTGAATTTTCAACCAAAAAGATGATTTTTTTTAGACAAAAAGTTTGACTTTCAAAGAAAAAGAGATAATTTTTCTATAAAAATAGATTTTTTAACAAAATACGTGTATTTTAAAGAAAAAAGACTTGAATTTTCAATTAAAAAAGACAAATTTCACGCAAATTGTTAAATTTTGAACGATGAAAGATCAATTAAAAAAAAATTGAACATTTGAATCTTTATTTGAAGAAGTTAATTTCCAACTAAAATAATAAAAATTTAACTGGAATACTTGAATTTTCAACCGTCCAGAAGAATTTTAAGACTAGAAGATTAAATTTCGAAGAAAATGATATTTTTTCTATAAAATAAATGGATTTTTTTAAACAGAATATGTCTATTTTCAACAATATAGTTGAATTTTCTTTTTAAAAAAATACAAATTTTTACTCAAATTGTTAAATTTAGAACTAGGAAAGATCAATTTTAAACTAAAAATGGAACAAATCGAATTTTCAATTGAAGAAATTAATTTTCAATCAAAATGATGAATTTTTAAATGAAACGATATATCTTCAACTCAAATAGTTGAAATTTTTATGAAAAAAGAGGAATTTTTAATCATAAATATGAATTTTCTATTAAAAAGACGATTCTTAAAGTACATCAATTTGGAAACAAATAGTTGAATTTTTAATTTAAAAAATGTCATTTTTCAGTCAAACAGTTCAAATTTCATTTGAAAAAAAATGATTAATTTTAAATTTTAAATCGAACCGAAATCTATTTACTTATGAAAAAAAAATTATATGCTAAAAAAGCATGAAAAAGATTTATAATTAAAAGACAGATTTTCTGCATTTAAAAATCAAAAAAGGTGAAATAAAATCAATTTTGAGCCCAAAATATAATAGTTCAATTTTCCCTTTAAAATATAATTCTTCACAAAAAACAAAAAAACAACTTATTTTCATCACAATAATTTAAAATTTCCACTGGAATCGTTAAATTTCTAAATAAAAAAAAAACAATCATTTTCAACAAAGTAGTTACATTTTCCACCAAAGATATATTTTCAGTTAAAAATTATGAATCTGCAATAAAAAAAATTAATTTTTAACAAAAGAATTTAGCTTTTAAACGCAAATATTTGAATTTTTAAATAAGTAAAAACAAAAAAATACCTAACCTAATAAAAATACTTACATGTCCTATGACTGTAGAGAAAGTAGAAATCACTTTTATAAACTGACAAGTAAATTCTCGGGTTTAAAAAATTAAATTCTCGGTCAAGTCGCCACCCGGAGCTTTTTAAAAAATACATCACTACCCTAGAGTTGCCATTCAAAAGAGCCGCAACTTTGTTTTCTTTTAATTTTTAATATCTCAAGCTTAAACAAAACAACCTGTTTTTGGCCGCACCAGTCTTGTACCGTTTTTTTCTTCTTCATAATCTCGAAATAATCCTGTTAAACAGATTAAATTGATCGGTGGAAAACGAGTGAATTTTAAAAAAGTTAATTCCGAATGACTCCTTTTTTTTCTTGGCACTTGAGAAACTTCCGTCTAGAAGCTGACACATCTAGGCACTTTAAAATCTATTATCTAAATGCGCAATTAATCCCTTAGATCACTCTCGAACTACTCTTTTGAAAAAAATAAAATAAAATAATAATGATAATAAAATTGTTAATAAAATATACCTTCGAGATGTTAATTTGAGGGATGAATTACTTGTTCCTTTCATTTAGAAAATGAAGATTTGCGCGTTGGTAACAATGACTACCAACACTCGAATTGATATTTACATATTTACAATTTAAGACGATCCGCTTATTATTTTTTTTTCTTTTTCTTTCTCTTTTCCTCAACTGCTGGAATTATTGTACGTTTGTCTACCACCCAATTCTAACAGATATCGATCGGGATGATCGAGCCATTCGGTGGCACTTAATTTTACTACTCGCTGCTTTTCCGCCTCCTTTACCTGCCACTTTTTTATCTCCAGCTGTTTTTCCCTGAAACAAGAGGAAGAAGAAAACACAATCAACATTAGACAGGACCCTCAAATGTTGAGAATTTCGGACTACACGAATTTTATATTATATTTAAAGCCCAATTCATAAACTTAATTTAATTAATTAATTAATGAAGTTTTTTAAAATTAATTATTGCTAATAATTTGAATTTAATTTTCACTTTCTTGGCAAAATACTTAAAATAGTTTTGAAATATCTGATAAGATTCGTCAGATTATTGAAATCTTTTTCAATTTTTGGGAAATTATTGAAATATTTGTGCATTCTTTTAAATCTATGAGAAATTTTGGTGAATTTAAAACTTTGGGAAATATTTGAAATCTTTCAAATTCATAAAAAATAATTTAAATCTTTCTGATATATTTCGAAAATCTTTTCAATATTGTTCCAATATTTGGAAATATTTGTGAAATTATTGAAGTCTTTTTGAAATATTTATAATTAATCTGAAATCTTTGCGAAATATTTGAAATCTTTAGGAAATAATTAAAATCTTTCTGAAATCATTGGAAATATTTGCGAAATTTTTGAGAGTTTTGAAATATCTGATAATATTTGCAAAATTATTGAAATCTTTCTTCGGGAAATCATTGAAATTTGTGTGCGTTCTTTGAAATTTATGCGAAATTTTTGTGAATTAATTAAAATATTTGAAATGTTTGAAATCCATAACAAATAATTAAAATCTTTCTGGTATGTTTGAAAATATTTTCAATATTGTTTAAATATTTGGTAATATTTGTTAAATTATTGAAACGATGAAAGAGTTTTTGAAATTTTTTCAATCTATCCGAAATAATTGCGAAAAATAAGAAATAGTTTTGAAATATCTGATAATATTTGAAAAATTATTGA
>JAWWLR010000148.1:10160846-10171644 GCA_035041075.1 Acraspis erinacei | reverse complement strand
ATGGCGACACACAGAATGCCGCCGGTCCTCATCTCGTCTTTTCGTACAAGGACAAGTCGGTCCTGGACGACGCGGCCAATCTTCTGATCCATCATGTGAAGCGACAGACGGCGATTCACAAGGAGGACAAGCAGAGGATAAAGCAGCTGCTGAAGCACTTTATTCCGGATCTGTTTTTCCATCCGCGGCAGGAGTTGAGCGACGACGAGCGGGACGAGGACGAGGACAAGGAGGAGACGGGCGGTCTGTCGTGCAGCAGCGGCAGCAACAACAATACCTCGACGGCGAATGCCACGTGTTCGGTGGTCGGCGGACTTCATCAGAGCACGCGAATTAAAAGTGCTGCCTCGCCGCCACCACCTCCGCCGCCGCCGACGACGACGACGACAACGACGACGACGGCTGGTGCTGTTGGTGCTGTTCCGCCGTCTTCCACGCAGATTAAAATTGAGCCCGACCTCAAACTCGACATGAAGTCGCCGATTCATAGTCTGATGGCCGATCCGGAGGAGGAGTATGCCCTGTTTATGGGGAGCAATCACTGGTATCTCTTTTTGAGGTTGCATCAGATCCTCTGCGAGAGATTGACGAAAATGTACGAGAGGGCGATTGCCCTCGCCGAGGAGGAATCTCAGTTTAAGCAGCAAAGGAATGAAAGTACGGCTGTTGCTTTGAGACTGAAGCCCAAGGGTAATTTACAGTTTTTTAAATATTTTTTTCTTCATAAAAATCGTTTTTCCAGGGTGTCTGTCTGCCCTAGCTGGAAAATCTGGAATTGTCAGGGCATTTTTTTCGAGAGTGTGCTTCACTTTTTTTTCTAATTGGAATATTAAATTCGATGAGAATGATGATTTGTTTGTGAAAGTAGCTTTCTATGAATTTATTGAACTTTTTTGTTGAAAGTACTTTTTTTCTTTTTTTTTCTTTTTTAATATATTTTTTAAACTGAGAAATCAACTATTTCGTTTTTGTTTTGAAAATTTGTCCGTTTTAGTGGAAAATTGTAGTGTCTGGTTTGCAAATTCATATATTTGGTTGAAAATTCGTTCTTTATTGACATTTTCAAGAGTTGAATTTTCTTTAATTTTCAACTATTCAAATTGAAAAAGTTGAAAATTAGATTGTTGAAAATTTAAGAAAATTTAACTTTGGATTTTCATAAATTTTTAACTGTTGATTTCTTAATTGAAGAAAATTGAAGAAAATTGAAAGTTAAATTGTTTAAAATTGTTTAAAATTGAAAGTTCATTTGTTTAAAAAAGAAGGAAATTAATAATTGAATTTTCAATAGTTGAAAAGTGTATTGTTGAAAATTAGAGAAAATTGATCGTTGAATCTTCTCAAATTTTCAGCTATTGAATTTTTAACAGTTTAAAATTCAATTGTTTAAAATTGACGAAAACTGAAACTTAAATTTTCAACTGTTGGAAGTTGGAGAAAATTGAATTTTAAACTCTTGAAAAGTGATAAAAATTAATATTATTACTTTTAACAGCAGAAATTTCAACTGTTGAAAATTTAAAAACATTGAAAATTCAATTGTTCAAAATTGAAGAAAACTGAAAAACAATTTTCAACTGTTGAAAATTGGAGAAAATTGAATTTTAACTCTTGAAAATTTAAGAGAAAATTAATCATTGAATTTTTTAAAGTAGAAATTTCAACTGTTGAAAATTTAAAAAAAAAATTCAAATTCAAATCGAAGAAAATTAAAAATTAAATTTTCAACTCTTGTAAATTGGCGAAAATTGAATTTTAAACAGTAGAAATTTATCTGTTGAAAATTAAAAAAAAAAAAAGTTCAATGTTGATAATCAAAGAAAATTAAAAATTAAATGTTCAACTCTTGAAATTTAAAAATTTTAATTCTTAAAAATTGAATAAAATTGTTAATATTACTTTTAACAGTGGAAATTTAAACTGTTGAAAATTTAAGAAAATTAGTAATTGAATTTTCTACTATTAAATTTCTAACAGTTAAAAATTCAGTTGTTGGAAATAAAGAGAAAAGAACATTTTCAACAGTTGAAAATTTAAGAAAATTGCACGTTGTTTTTAACAGCTGAGTTTTTGTTTAAATTTTCAACTATTCAATTTTTTATGTTTTGCTATTTAATTGTTTAAAATTGAAGAAAATTAATAATTGAATATTCAAAAATTAAAAATTCAACTATTGAAAGTTTTAGTAAAATTTAACGTCGAATTTTCTTAAATTTTCCACTTGAATTTTTAATAGTTTAAAATGCAATGGTTTACATTTGAAGAAAATTGAAAGTTCAATTGTTGAAAAGTGAACCCAATAAAAAAAATGGATTTTTAACTGTTTAAAACTTAAAATTGGAGTTTCAACTTTTAAAACTGTTGGAAATATCGTTTTTTTAACAGAATATTTAAATTTTCTAAAAAGTAGTTTAATTTTTAATTAAATACTTTAATTTTCTACTAAATTATTTAATTTTTCACCCAAAAATATAAAAATATACAAACAGTTGCATTTTTAACAAAAAAACGAGAATCAAATTTTACCGAAAGATTTGAATTTTAAAACTAAAAAGACGAATTTTCAATTCAAAATAACATATTTCAACCAAAAATGTAATTTTTAGAGAATCTTTTAATCAGAGTGATGATTTTTAAACTAAAAATAAAAAAAATTTAAGTCAAAAACGTAATAGTTAAATATTCAATTTAAAAAATTGATTTGCAACCCAAAATTAAACGCATTTTTAAGAAAATTGTTAAATTTTCAACCAGAGTTGAATCTTTGACAAAAAGTAGAATTTACAACAAAGCAATTTCACTTTTAAATAAGTGTTGGCATTTTTAAACAAAAAAGGGACTTTTTAACAAAATAATTGAGTCCTCAACAAATTAGTTTTTTTTTCACGAAATAGATTTCCATGGAAAAGGGGAATTTTTAATAAAATAGTTGAATCCTCACTCAAATATATGAAAGTGCAACAAGCAAGATTAATTTTCTACCCAAGAAGACAAATTTGTAACAAAATAGTTAATTTTTCAACTTAAAAAGTCGAATTAAAAAAAAATAGTACCTTATGAAGGAAAAATTGTCTACCAAAGTGTTCAATTTTAAACAGAAAATATGACTTTTCAAGAAAAAAAGTTTATTTTCAACGAAATTTTATTTCAGCCTCAGTGTCACATGACAAATTGTCATTGCAAATTCGCAAAAACTTTCTCCTGAAGATCATCTTTTTAGTTATAAATTTTATTATTTGATCGAAAATTGGACAATTTTCTTAAAAAGACATCATTTTCGGTTGCAAATTCAATAGTTTTGTACAAACAAAAATGCATCTTATAATGGGTTAAAAATTCAACTCTTTTCATAGAACATTAACCTTTTGTTTAAAATTCATATTTTGATGCTGATAAGTTAAGTGAAATCTTTTTTTGGATGAAAACTATATTTTCGGAAAATTTTGTTCTTTTTGATTTAAAAGTTCATATTTTTAGTAGAAATATTGCATCTTTCTTGGCTAAAAATGCAACTATTTTTCTGAAAATTTAAAATATTCCCCAGAAAAATTTCTTTTAGTTTCAAATGTTCAGTTTTGTGTTGGAAAGTTAATTGAAATATTTTTTAATGTAAATTTAACTGTAAATTTATTATTATTCTGTTGTATTGAAAATTTAAATATTTTTGTAGAAAATTTACTTTTTGTTTTAATTTAATATTTTGTGTTAAAAAGAAGAACTCGAACCTTTTCTGGATGAAAATTAAAAAAAAAATTAATTAAAAATCCATCTACTTGAGACGAAATTTTATCTTCCTTGGATTAAAATGTAACTGTTTAGTTGAAAATGAACTAAAATCTTTCTTGGATGAAAATTCGACTTTTAAAATAACATTTTTTCGTTTTTTATAAAAAATTCCACAATGTAATAGAGAATTAAACGATTTTGTTAAAAATACATTTTTTTGCTTGAAAAATGTTATATTTTTAGTTGAAAATTCATCTTTTTGGTCGAAAGTTTAAATATCTTGTTGGAAATTAATCTGTTTTAATTGAAAATGTAATTAATTAGGTAAAAGTTAAACTATATTTAAAAAATTTATTTTTAAAAAAGCATTTTTTTGGCTTAAAATTAATTTTTTGACTGAAAATGTAACCTTTTCTTTTTAAATATTATTATTAAAAAGGCATCTTTTATAGTAGAAAAGCCATTTTTGTTTGAAATACAATTTTTCTGAATAAATCGTTAATTATGAAATACTTTTTTTTTGTGGTTCCAGGTGAAATCCCGATAGACGATTATTATCCAGCGTTTTTGGATATGGTTAAAAATGTACTTGATGGAAATATGGAGAGTACATCGTACGAGGATACACTCAGAGAAATGTTTGGCATTCATGCGTACATTGCCTTCACATTGGACAAAGTCGTTTCTTATGCTGTGCGACAAGTAAGGACAATTTTTCATTTAATTCTCTATTTTCTGGGTTACTCCTATTTTTGAAAAACTTCCTCCTTTCTCATTAAATAGAAAAATTAAGAAAGAAAAAAAAAGAAAGTTTATCGACTGCAAAGTTGAGCAGACTCAAATTTTATTTTTAAAACGTACCAGTACAATTTTTAAAAATGTTTAGATTTTTAAACGATTTTAAACTAAATTATGTAGGGCATAAATAAAAATTTAAAGCTATAATATTCTTTCGATGAATCTTTACAAACTAATTATTTTTTTTTAATGTAAGATACTTTAGTCGCTCAAATTTAAACTATGTTTAATTTATTATTTTAGTAATTTTTGCCAATTTTGAATTATCTTTCATTTTTATATTTAATTTAGTTTAATTTTTATCTCAGTTTAATCTAATTAAATTGTAATTTATTATTGAATTTTGATTTATTTGGGAATAAAACTAGTTGTTTGAAAATTTATTTACTTTGTGAAAAATTCGCCCTTTTTTGTAGAAAATTAATATTAATCTTTGAAAATTAACCTTTTTGGTTTAAAGTTCAAGTATTTCAGTTGAAGATTCATCGTTTTAGTTCAAAATTCAACAATTTGGTTGAAAATTAATTTTTTCGTGTTCAAAATTCAAACAATTTGGATGAAAATTCGTATTTCTAAATTAAAAATTCCACTATTTTCGTTAAACAATCATGTATTATGTTGAAAAATTATATTTTTTTGGTAAAAAATTAATCTTTTTGTTTGAAAATTAATCTTATTGTTTAAAAATTCCTCTTTTTGGTTAAAAATTCAAGTATTACAATTAAATATTTATCATTTGAGTTGAAAATTAATATTTTAGGATGGAAATAAAATCACTTGATGGAAAATTATTTTTTGTTTGTTAAAGATTCATCAATTTAATTCAAAATGCATTTCTTTTGTTGAAATGCGAGCTATTTCTTCCAAATTATTTTTTTAATGTTTTTTTTTTTGTTAAAAATTATTTTGTTCATAAAATGAAAATTTAATTATTATTCCAGTTGAATATTCCATAATTTTAGATATAAATTCATCTCTTTGTTTGAACTTTAATTTTTACTATAAAATTTAGTTATTCAATTTTTGGTTGAAAAATGATTTTTTTTAGTTAAAAATTTTTTTTTTCTGAAGAAATTAATCTTCTTGATTGAAAAATTCTTCTTTTTGGTAAAAAATTCAATTATTGTAGTTAAAAATTCATAAATTTAATTAAAATTTACCTTTCTGGTTTAAAATTTAACTATTCCAGTTAAATATTAATAATTTTAGTTGAAAATTCAACACTTTGTTTGAAAATGTACAATTTGTTGTGGAAAGTATTTTTTTAAACTGAAAACTTGGTTGAACATTAATTTTTGTTGTTGAAAATTCATAAGTTTAGTTGAAAATTGATCTTTTATTGTTCCAAATTAAATAATTTGGATGAAAATTGGTCTTTTTTAAATTAAAAATTCAACTATTTCGTAGAAAATCCCAATATTTTGTTTCAAATCGATTTTTTTTTCATAGAAAATTATCTTTTTCTTTGCAAGTTAATCTTTTTTAAAAATTCTTCTTTTCGGTTACAAATTCAAGTATTACAATTAAATACTTACCTTTTTAGTTGAAAAATCATCTTTTAGGTAGAAAATAAAATCATTTGTTTAAAAGTGAAATTTTTTTGTTAAAAATTAATTTTTTTGTTAAAGGTTCATCATTTTAATTCAAAATTCATTTTTTTTGTTGAAATGTGACCTATTTCATTGAAAATATATTTTTTTTCAATTTTTTTTTTCGTTGAAACTTATTTTGTTTTTTAAAATGAAAATTTAATTATTATTCCAGTTGTATAATCCATAATTTTAAATAAAAATTCATCTCTTTGGAAGAAGGTTCATTTTTTGGTTACAAATTAATTTTCTTCAACTGAAAGTTTAACTGTTCCTTTTTCGACTGAAAATTGATCTTTCCTAGTTCAAAATTCAACAATTTTGGATGCAAATTTATCTGTTTAAATTGTAAATTCATTATTTCGTTAAAGTAGAAAATAATTTTTTCTTTCAAAGTTAATCTGATAAAAGATAAAACTCTTTTATTAAAAATTAATTTTTTTATTGAAGATTCATCATTTTAATTAGAAATGCATTTCTTTGGTTGAAAAAATGAACTATTTGATTGAAAACTTGTTTTTTCTTTGGCTGAAAAGGAATTTTTTTTATACTCAAAATGTAATTATTATTCCAGTTGAATATTTATAATAATAGTTAAAAATTTGTAATTTTTTAGCTAATATTCATCTTTCTTGTTTAAAATCCAACAATTTAGGTTAAGATTCACATTTTTTTAGTTTAAAATTCATCGCTTTATTTGAAAAATGTAACTTTTTTAAAGTTAATCTTTTTTTTTTTAAAGTTACTGTCTTTTTTTTTAAAAGTAATTTTTTTAATTCAACTATTTAACTTATTCCAATTGAATATTACAAAATTTGTATTTGAAAATCCGTCTATTTGGTTGAACATTAATTTTTTTTTAATTAAAATTTTATTATTTAAGTTTTGGTTAATAATTTATCTTTTTTTTTTTTAGTAAAAATTAATCTGTTGTTGTTAAAAATGTAGATTAAAAATGTAATCTTCTTGGTAGAAAATTAATCTTTTTCGTAAAAAATGAATTATTCTCTTTAAAAATTCATAATTTTATTTTAAAAATTATCTTTTTAGTTAAAAAATCATCACTTTGTTTAAAAATATAGCTATTTTTGGAAAGTTGGTTATTTTTGTAGAAAGAAGTTTTTTTAACTAAAAATTTAACTTATTCCAATTCAATATTCCATAGTTTTAGTTGAAAATTCTTCTGTTTGGTTGGGAATTAATTTTTTGAACTTACAACTTTATTAATTTAAGTTTTTATTGACAATTTATCTTTTTTTTTTTTATAAAAATTATTTTGTTGTTAAAAAATCAACTGTTTTAGTTTGAAAATTCATTCTTTTGGTTGAAAATCGAACTTATTTGTTGAAGCTCCGCTTATTTGGTTGTTGAATATTTATATTTTTTTGTCGAAATTAAACTCCTTGGTAAAAAATTCATCTTTTTGGACAAAAATTCAATTATTCTAGTTAAAAATGTATTTTTTAAGAAATTATTTGGTTGAGATTCCGTGTTTTTGTTATGGTTAAAAACTAATTGTTTAAAATTTTAATTTAATTTAAAAAAATATATATTTTTATTTTCTAATTGTAAAAGTAAATGAATAATCTTTCCTCTACTTTTAGTTTTTCCTGTAATGTTTTGGCAGGATTCTTTTATTTATTTATAAATATAAGAACGACGAATTGTTGTTTTTTTTTTTAGTTGCAGCATCTGGTGTCTGATCCAATCTGCCAGCAGAGCGTAGAGCTTTTTCAGCGGGAGCAGAGGCTACCAAAAGAAAATAGCGGTGCTGGTGGACTCTGTGCCACGGCGTATCTTAGAGTTGGTGCTGAAATGGCCTATCAGAGAAAGGCAGAAAAAGCCATGGCGGAAGAGAATTGCTTTAAAATCTATATCGTAAGTTCCTTTCGGATACATTTTCTTAACTTTAAATTCATTTTTTTTCTTCAATTTAATTTTACAGTCACGGCTTTCAAAATCAAATTTTTCCACTTTGAAATTTAAAAAATTGATAATTTCAACATCTTTCGCTAAACAAATTAATTATTAACTTGTTTTATTATAACAAAATGATTATATCTCGTATTATGCGTAGGAAAAAAGTTGTCTGTCATTAGTTATTGTTTTAATCAAATTATTTTTAAAGAAACTGGGATGCTTTTAGAAAACTCAAATTCGTAATTGTTTTCATCTGGTCTTTTGATTTGAATTTTTCCTCCTTAAAGCACTTTTTGCCGATTTTGTTTAGGAATGAAGGAAGATATATTTTCCTTCAATGTCAGTTTTTCTTTTTTAAAATAAATTTTTTATTTTTTTTTTTTTAATGACAAATTACGAAGGGGTAATTAAAAATCAGACTAGAGGTTGATTTTTATATCTGTTTTTATTCACCTTTATTGTGAAATACGGAAGAAAATTTAAATGGAGATTTTAGTGTCTTTTTTGCCTAAGAAATGAAAAAAATATTCAGTTTTTGGTGATTAAAGAAGCGCACGATTAAGAGTAGAAAGTTCAACGATAATTTTGGCAAAATTTTAGACTAAAATCTTCTCAAAAATGTGAAATTTCACTAATCAAAGTCTTAACTTTTTAATTTCGAATTACACTTGTCCCTATCGACTAACTATTTTTTAATTTTTCTAATATCTTATGGAATTTCAATTTTTTAATTCACCCTGAATACTTTTAAATTCGCCTTGAATTCTTACGAATTCTATTAGATCCTGAATCGATAGGAATTTTATCGAATTCTCGTGAATTATTCTAAATACACTCTAAATTTACTTAAATGATTATAATGTTTTTGGGTTTTCTTTGAAATTCTTTTCAATTCTTTGGAATGCTCTTAATATATTTTTTTTAATTTCCCTGAATTCTTTTTAACTTACTTGCATTCTTCTAAATTCACGCAAGTCTAAGATAAAAAAATAAATTGTAATTTACTCTAAAGTCTCCAAATTCGCCTTGAACTCCTCGGGATTGCTGCAGATTTGTATGAATTCCTTTGAATTTGTCCAAAATCACCCTCAAATTTAATAAATTCAGTAATAATTTTTAATATTTTTGAATTTTTTTTCAATTCTCTTGAATTTTGTTTTTAATTCACCTTGAATTTGTATAAATTTCATCGAATTCTTCTGATTTCACTCAAAGTATTATAAATTAACTCGAATTTTATTTGATTTATTTTTATCTTTAATTTGAGTTTACTTGAATTCTTTTAAATGCGCTCAATTTTATTCATCTCAATGAATCAAAAATTATTTTATTCACTTTGAAGTCTTTTAAACTCGTCTTGGATTCTTAGGAATTTCATTAAATTCTCTTGAATTCCCTTGCATTTGTCAAAATGCACTGAAAATTTAATAAATTCGATTAAATTTTATAATATTTAGAAAAAAATTTCAAATAAATTTTTTTTACTCACCCTTAATTTTTATAAATTTCAGTGAATTCTTTTAAATTCACTTCAATTTTATTGAAATCAGTGGAGATTTTTTTTTATTCTTTTAAATTCATTTGTAATTCCCTCTAAATTCTTTAGAATCCTCTTGAGTTTTTTTTTAAATTTCTCTGAACTCTTTTTACTTTATTTTGATTCTTTTAAATTTACGTGATTCTACTCAATTGATTGAATTAAAAAAAAATCAATTAACCCTGAATTATTTTAAACGGACCTTGGATTCTTAGGAATTTCATTAAATTCTCTTGAATTCCCTTGAATTTGTCTCAATTCACTGATAATTTAATAAATTCGATGAAAATTTAAAATATTAAAAAATTTTTCAATTTAATTTTTGTTATTCACCCTTAATTTTCATTATTTTTTTTTAATGTTTTCTTTAAAAAATTTTTCTTTTAAATACATTTTGATTTATTATGAATTTTTTCAGATTCTAATTAAATAATTGAATCTTTGCCATTTAACTGGATTCAATGGAATTGTTTTGGAATTAAAAAATTCTGTTCTGTTCACTGGAATTATTTTTTATTTATCTTGAATTTCATCGAGTTCTCATGAATTTCATCGAATTCTTTTAAATTCACTTCAATTTTATTGCAATGAATGGAGTATCTTTTTATTCTTTTAAATTCATTTGTAATTCACCCTGAATTCTTTTGAATTCTTTAGAATCCTCTTGAGTTTTTTTTTTAGTCTCTGAATTCTTTTTACTTTATTTTGATTCTTTTAAATTTACGAGATTCTACTCAATTGTGAATGGATTAAAAAAGAAAATCGATCAATCCTGAATTCTTTTAAACGGACCTTGGATTCTTAGGAATTTCATTTAATTCTCTTGACTTCCCTTGAATTTGTCTCAATTCACTGATAATTTAATACATTCGATGAAATTAAAAAATTTTTAAACACTTTTTCAATTAAATTTTTTTTATTCACCCTAAATTTTTATGAATTTCACCGAATTCTTCTCATTTGCCGTAAAGATATCTAAATTCACTTCAATCTGATTTAATTTATTATTTTTTTTAATGTTTTTTTTACCTTTTAAATACATCTTGAGTTATTATGCATTTTGTCAGATTCTAATTAACTAATTCAATCATTACCACTTAACTGGATGCAATAGAATTGTTTTGGAATTAAAAATTCTGTTCTGTTTACTAGAATTATTTTTTATTTATCTTGAATTTCATCGAGTTCTCATGAATTTCATCGAATTCTTTTAAATTCACTTCAATTT
>JAWWLR010000148.1:10147174-10160746 GCA_035041075.1 Acraspis erinacei | reverse complement strand
TCCATCGAATTAACTAGAATTGAGTAATCTTAGACAAATTCAAGTAAATGAAAAAATTTCAAGCGGATTCCAAAGAATTAGAAAGAATTCAGGGTAAAATAATAATAATTTAGGGGGAATTCAAAAAAATAATTTCAAATTTTTGAAACCCTACTAATTTCTAACCAAAAAAGTGATTACTTACTACAAAACAATTCGAAAGAATTTAAATGAATTGAAAATTTTCTTTAAAATCGAAAAAAATCCATTTATTTCAGTAAAACTTGAGGGAATTTACAAGAATTTAAGGGAAATGAGAAGAATTTGATGAATATATTTATTTTTTAATCAAGCAAAATTTACAAAGCAATCAAGTGTCTTGAAAATAATTAAAAAATATGAAACTTTTTTTAATGAATAACTCAAGTAAAATTGAATAAATTAAGAAGAATTAATGTAAATTAAAAATTCCAGGCAATTTTAAACAAATTAAAAGTAATCAGCGTAAATTAATGAGAATTCAGGATCAAGTCCAAAAAAATTTGAAATCACTTCAAATCTTTGAAACCCTACTAATTTCTAACAAAAAAATTTATGAATTACTACAAAACAATTCGAAAGAATCTAAATGAATTGGAAATTTTCTTTAAAATCGAAAAAATCCATTTATTTCAGTAAAAATTGAGTGAATTTACAAGAATTTAAGGGAAATGAGAAAAATTCGATGAAATTCATTTAAAAAATCAAGAAATTTTTAAAAACCAATCAAGTGTTTTGAAAATAATTGAAAAATATGAAACTTTTTTTTTAATGAATTAACTTAAGTCGAATTGAATAAATTAAGAAGAATTAAAGTTAATTAAAAATTCAAGAAAATTTTAAAGAAATTAAAAGAGCTCAGGGTAAATTAATAAGGAATTTAGGGTCATTTTTAAAGAAAAAATTGAAATCGCTTCAGATCTTTGAAACCCTACTAATTTCCTCGAAAATCCCTTACTTATTGAGAATAAATTCTTTCAACTCATTAAAATATTGTAAAAGCCCGTTAAAATACAATAATGTGATTGAAAATTCCACTATTTAATTAAAAATATATGTTTTTCTGTTTGAAAATTCGTCTTTTTTGGTAGAAAATAATTTTATCTGTTAAAAATTAAACTATTTGTTTGAAAATTCCAATTCTTTGTAGAAATCTTATCTGTTTGATTTAAAATGCAACTGTTGCTTAAATTATTAAATTCTCGTTAAATTTCTTGAAATATTTTAAAACGCCTTTAAACTCTTCAAAAAGCTTTTGAAATCCCTATTAATTCCACAAAAATCCCAGACAACATCTCTGGAAATTTTTAATACTTTTTAAGATTTCTTAACAAATGAAAATGAAAAAATCGGACGCCCTTAAAATCATTAATATTTTCTGAAATTTTTTGAAATCTTTTAAAATACCCTAAATGGTTCAAAATCCACTTTAAATATCTTGAAATCCGTATAAATTCGTTATAATTTAATGTTCA
Organism: Acraspis erinacei; assembly: GCA_035041075.1. Taxonomy (NCBI): domain Eukaryota; kingdom Metazoa; phylum Arthropoda; class Insecta; order Hymenoptera; family Cynipidae; genus Acraspis; species Acraspis erinacei. Next base: position 10,159,253 of record JAWWLR010000148.1, on the reverse strand, counting down.
AAGTCTCTTAAATCATGTGAAATGGCTGGAAATATCTTTTGGAACCGCGCACATATTAAAATCTGTAATATTTTTGAAAACTTATTTAAAGATGTTTAAATCTGAAAAATAAAATAAAAATATCTAAAAAATGATGAATATTCAACTGGAATACTTGAATTTTCAACCGTCAAGGAGAATTTTTAACTTCTAATATTTTAACTTTCAATGAAAAAGATATTTTTTCTATTAAAACAAAGAATCGATTTTTTAACAGAATGCGCGTATTTCCTAAAATAGAGTTTAATTTTCTGTTAAAAAAAGTTCAATTTTTATTCAAATTGTTGAATTTTGAACAAGAAAAGATCAGGTTTAGACTGAAAATGTAAAAGTTGAAATTTTAGTTAAAGAAAAATTATTTAAAGAATTTTTATGCAAGAAAATTAACTTTCGAAGGAAAAAATATTTTTTCTATAAAAAATAATCGATTTTTTAACAAAATAAGTTTATCATCAAAAATAGAGTTGAATTTTCTGTTTAAAAAGATCAATTCTCCTTCAAATTGTAGAATTTTGAACAAGAAAAGATCAAGTTCAAACTAAAAATGTACAAGTTAAATTTTTAGTTGAAGAAAAATAATTTTTAACTAAACTGACGAATTTTCAACTAAAATGATAAATATTTAACTGGAATATTTGAATTTTCAACCGAAAAGAAGAATTTTTATACTAGAAGATTAACTTTCAAAGGAAAAAATATTTTTTCTATAAAAAAATCGATTATGTAACAAAACACGTATATTTTCTAAAATAGAGTTTAATTTTCTGTTTAAAAAGATAAATTTTCCTTCAAATTCTTGAATTCTGAACAAAAAAAAATCAAATTCAACCTTAAAATGTAACAGTTTAATTTTTAGTTAAAGAAAAATTATTTAAAGAATTTTTATGCAAGAAAATTAAATTTTTTTAGGAACAAATATTCTTTCTATAAAAAAATCGATTTTGTAACAAAATACGTGTATTTTCTAAAATAGAGTTAAATTTTCTGTTAAAGATAGATCAATTTTCATTCAAATTGTTGAATTTTGAACAAGAAAAGATCAAGTTCCAACTAAAAATGTAACAGTCGAATTTCTAGTTGAACAAAAATTATTTTCAACTAAACTGATGAATTTTTAACTCGGACAGTTGGAATTTTCATAAAAATGAATATGCCCCACAACTTTATATAAAGTAGAAATTACTTTTCTAAATTAACCAAAATTATTTCCTGGCTAAAAAACAAAAATCGGAATTGACTTCCTCACACTATTACAATTTTTTAAATAAAAACAAACAAAAAAAAAATTTTGATTTCTCCCAACAAAAGGAGTCATTTTGATTTTAAGAATTTTAAATGACTGTTTTTTTACTTCATAAAAATAGTTGTATCGTTAGAAAAAGTGTCAACAAACAGTGACACAAGTCCGAAGCCTGAAAATATTAATTATAAGAAAAAGAAAGAAAGAAAAAAAGGAAAAAAAGAGTAGTTACCTTGTCGAAAAAAGCGTAGTCATTCAAGCTGCCGTATTTTCCAACTTCTGCGATCGAGGAGTCGCGAACAGAGGCAACCTTGTGCTTTTTAGCCGGCGGTGGGCCATGCTGGATGTGATGTGAATTCCCGGTCGACATCGAGGTCGTGAAGGAAGGACTTCTCTTCAATTGGCCCGTACTGTGGCCAATTTTCTGCCCCACACTTATATCTCGTGATCCTTGTCGCTCCCGTTCTCGGTCACGGTATTCCCGATTTTCCCGATCAAGACCACCGCCGCCGCCGCCGCCACCACCTCCGCCACCACCGCCGCCGCCGCCACCACCACCACCACCCGTTCCGCCCGAATCCCGATGATCCCTCGGCAGAGTACCAGAATTATTATACGGAGCTTTCAGCCCTAAAGGTTTCTTAGTGATCGTCGAGTGATCGTTAACCGGTCCGACTTTGTTAGTCTGAAACATAGCAGACTGGCACCAATCAGAGTTAGATTTGTCATCGAAGGACGGATGAAAGTTCTGCTTAAAGAGACGGAAAAATTGGGAGGAAAAAAAAAAGAAAAAATATTTTAGTTAGCATATTTATCAGACAAATTTTTTGTGGTAAAAATATTGGAGAGCAGCATTACTGAGATACGCCACCTGGTCTGCTAGCGACCTTGTCGCCGCGATTTTATGTCTTTTCATTAGACTTCTAAAATTATTTGGTTGAAAATTAATCGCTTTTGATTGAGGATTCAAACTATTTTCATTCAAATTCATATTTTTTGGTTGAATTCAACTATTTTTTTATATAAAATTTAAATCCTTTTTGATTAAAATATCAAATAGCAGGTTTTTCCATGAGAATTCATAGTTTACAATTTAAATATTTAGTTTAAAATTATGTTTCTAGTTGGCAATCAGTTTTTTTTTACTGAAAAAATCAACTCGAAAATGTTTGGTTCCAAATTTATATTATTAACGTGAAAATTCAAATATTTGTTTTGAAATTCCTGTATTTTATTGAAAATTTGAATTTAATGGGAGAATATTTAATCTTCTCGGTAACAGATTAATATTTTTGGGTTAAATTCCTTTGAAAATTTAAATATTTGGTTGAAAGTTAATTTACTTTGTTAAAAATTCATGTACTTTGATAGAACATTTTTTTTCTGTTCCTATTTTTTCGAAAATTTAATTTTCGATGGAAATTCAATCTTCTTGGTTGAAAATATATCTTATTTAGATAAAAATTCAATTATTTGTTGAAAATCCGTATTTTTTGGTAGAAGTTAGTCTCATTAGAAGTCTCATTAGTTGAAACTTCATCCTTTTTGTTAAAGAATTAATTTCTTTGGTTAAAAATTTTAATAATTTGTTGAAAAGTCGTTTCTTTTGCGTTTGAAAATTCCACTTTCTGATCCAAAATTCGTATTTTTGTTTGAAAATTAATCATTGTAATTCAAAATTAATTTCTTTGTTTGAAAATTCGTTTTTTTTTTAGTTGAAAAATAATTTTTTTTTAAATTGAAGATGTAACTATTCCATTTTTGCTTGAAAATTTATATTTTTTTTTTAGTTCAAATTTATATAGTTTATTGAAACTCTCATTAGTTGAAACTTCATCTTTTTGTTTAAAAATGTAAAAATTTGGTTGAAAAGTCTTGTCTTTTTTGTTAAAAATTTATTTTACCAACTGGAAAATTAACTATTTTAGTTTTTGCAGAAATTTTATCTTTTCGGTTGAAAATTAAAATTTTCAGTTTAAGGTTCATCATTGTGATTCAAAATTAATTTCTTTGTTTGAAAACTCATTTTTTTAGTTGAAAAATAATTTTTTTAATTCAAAATGTAAGTATTCCATTTTTGCTTGAAAATTTATAGTTTTAGTTCAAAATTAATTAATTTTGATGAAAACTTTTTTTCTATTCAAAATTTGCTTCTCTAACTGCAAATTGAACTATTCTATTTTGTTGCTGTTGTTGTAAATTTATCTTTTTGAGTTGCAAATTTATATATTTGATTGAAACTGTATTTTTTATTTGTAGAAAAATAATCTTTTGGGTTGAGTCTTTTTTGGTAGAAAATTTATATTTTTGTTGAAGATTCATCATTTCAGTTGAATTTATATTCAAACTTTTGTTAAAAATTCATATTTTTTGGTTAAATTCGACAATAATTGGTATAAAATTAATATCATTTTTGATTGAAAATGCAAACTACTTCATTTATTTGGTTGATGATTTATCATTTTAGTTGACAAATCTTTTTTTCTTCAAAATTGTAATATGAATTTCCAACAAAATTGTTCAATTTTAAGTTAAAAAAAACATTAATTTTTTGCAACAAAAGAAAACAAATTTTCATTTAAAATTATGAATCTTTAATAAAAAAAATAGCTTTTAAGAAAGTAGTTTAACTTTCAACCAATGATTTGAATCTTCAATCTGAAAAGTTGCATTTTTAACAACAACAAAAATATATTTTCTACTAAAAAAAAAAAAACATACAAAAAAACGTAACTTTCATCTAAATAGTTCAATTTTATACCGAATTGTTAAATTTGTCAAGTATAGAATACAAATTTTCTACAAAAAAAAGTTCAGTTTCAACCGAAACAGATTAATTTTTAACCAATTTTATTTTTGTCCTAAAAGGGTGAAAGTTCTACAAGAAAGAGATTAATTTCCAAGACCAAAAAGATGATTTTTCAACAAAATAGTTGAATTTTCATTTTAAAAAAATGTTGTTAGTAAAAAAAAATGAATTCTTGCTCAAGTTATCTTCTTAAAAATTCATTTTTCTTTTTTTAAATTAATTTTTTTCACTAAAAATTCAACTATTCTATGTTTTCTTTAACATTTATATTCATCACTTGAAAATATATATATTTTGCTGAAATAATGTCTTTTGTGGTAGAATATTAATTTTCTTAGTGACTAATCCACCTTCTTTTTAGTTGAAAATTCATTTATTTGATTGAAAATTAATTTCTTTTTAATAGAAAATTAATTTTTTTTTTACTGAAATTTTAATTAAGTATTCTATTTTTTATCGAAATTTATCTGTTTTGATAGACTTTTACTTTCTTGGTTACAAAATCATCGGTTTGGTTAAAAATTTAATTATTTTTATAAAAAAAAAACATCTATTTTATTAAAAATGTGTAATTTTTCATAGAAAATTCATCTTTTGGATTGAAAATTCAACTATTGTCTCAAAAATGCATATTTTTGGTGAAAGACTCATTATTTCATATAAAAAATTAATTTCTTTCATTACAAAATTTAAATGTTTTGTATAAAATTCTCATTTTTTTAAATTATTATTTTTTTTAATGAAAATTGAACTTGTCCATGTTGGGTCCAAAATTTATCTTCTAAGTTGAAAATTCAAATTTTTGGGAGAATATTTAAGCTTCTTAATTCCTGTTTGTTTTATTTTTTTCTTATTGAAAATTTATTTAATTTATTATCAGTTTGGTTGAAAAATAGTTTTTTTTCTTATTTAGAATTAGTTTTTTTAAAACTAAAAATGTAACTGTTCCACTTTTTGTCAAAAATTGATCTTTTGCATATAAATTTAATCGTTTTGGTTAAAAATTATACGATTTCGGTGAAAATTGACTTTGATTTTATTGAAAATTAACTTTTTTACGGATATTTAAATTACTCCAGTTTTAGTTGAAAATTTAACTTTTTTAAGTGAAAATTCAACTTTTTGTTGAAAAAGCGTCTTTTTTTTGGTAGAAGAGTGCTCTCATTAGTTACAATTTATCTTTTTAATTGAAAAATTTATGTATTTTGTTAAAGATTAAAAGATTAATTAACCTATTCTATTTTTTGTTAAAAATCCATTTCAGTTGAAAAAATGTAGTTAAAAATTATTCTTTTTATACATAGAAAGTTAATTTTTTAAATTGAATTTAACTATTTTTTATATAAGATTAAAATACTTTTTGTTTGAAATATCAAATATAACGTTTTTCGTTTAGAATTTAACTTTTTTGGATAAAAATTTGGTTCACAATTTCACTATTTGGTTTAAAATTCCTGTATTTTATTGGAACTTCGAATTTGTGGGAAATATTTAAGCTTCTTTATGACTAATTCCTCTTTTTGGTTAAAAATTTCCTTAAAAATTTTAATATTTGGTTGAAAATTCATGTATTTTGTTAAAGGTTAGAAGATTTATAATTTGATTTAAAAATTCACTTAAATACCCAATTTTTTGTCGAAAATATAACTATTTTATTGGTTGTTAAGAATTCATTTCTTTGACTGAAAACAAAATTGAGTTAAAACTTCGTTTTTTTTTTAATCGAAAATTCATATTTTGGGTAGAAAAATCCATTATTTGGTCAAAAATGTATATTTTTAGTTAGAAATTTATCACTGTTATTAAAAATTAAGTATGAAAATTCGTTTCTTCTTAGCTGAAGATTAATTTTCATAACTGAAGCTGTAACTATTCCATATTTTTCCTTGAAAAACTATCATTTTCGTTGAAAATTGATTAATTTTGCTGAAACTATCTTTTTTTAACTCTTCTATTTTTTGTTAAAAATTATTTTGTTAGACGAAAAAAAAAAAACTATTTTATTGAACATTAATTTTTTAAAACATTTTAACAATTCTAATTTTGGTGGAAAATTTATCCTCTTTTTATTTAAATGAAATTTCAGATAACTGATTGAAACTGTATCTTTTTTGCTGGAAAATTCATCTTTTCGGTTGAAAATTGAATTATTTTGTTGGGAATTCATTTTTTTGTTTAAAAATTGGTTGTTTTAACTGCAAATGTAATTCCTCTATTTTTGGTGAACAAATTCACTTTTTTTTACGAAAAGAAAAAAATTTTTGTTGAAAATTCTTTTTCTTTTTTGCTGAACATTTATTTTTATAACTTTTTAAATATTTTAATTTTGCTTCAAAATTGAGCTCTCTTTTTAGATGCAAATTCATATTTGCTATTTGAAAAATCAAACAAAAAGTGTTTAAAATGTACTCAGAAACAATTCTCTGTTGCATGGATATTATTAATCTTCTAGATTTATGCTTGGTTTTATACCTGGAAGAATTTAGAAATTGGGATATTGCAATTAAATTAATTAAATTAAATTAGAACACCAATTTCCATCGAAATCGCATCACCAAGGAGCTTATCCCAGACTCTAGGCAGCGTAATCTTGTTTTCTGATCCCAATATTTGAGTCTGAAATTGAAAAAACTCACCAGCGGACTCTGCTGATTCGTCGCATCGGGTAAAAACTGTCCAAATTCGAGGAGAAGGTCCTCCTGATTTTCGAAGAGCTTCGCCACTTGACTGTAGACTTCCGCTTCCGTCAACTTTCCCGATCCGGCAACTGCACTTCCAGTTCCGACACCCATGTGGCCCGACTCCTTCAGATTCCGCTGCTCTTTCTGATATGTGTGTAAAATTTCGAGAAATTTCTTGTACTTGTCTGGCTGGCCTTGGAATCGATTCTGCAAGTGTAAAATAACACATTTCGCATAAATAATCATTCTAGCCTAATCTTGATCAATTAAAAAAATTCCCTGAAATCCGAGATCAGTGTCTATCCGCCGAATGATTTTTAATTCCCGGTCAATTTTTCATTTTCCTGGTCTGTGAATTATATACTTATTTTCCAAAATTTAAGATTAAATAAATTTAAAATTGGACAGGCTCTTGAATTTTAAACTTTTATAATCGAAGCTCAAATTTGGCAAATTTGGTAAATCTTTTTAAATCTTTTTAAATATCCTTCGAAAATAATATACCAAAATGAAAAATAATTTTCAATTTTCCTAGGAAACGTACGTTCAGTTAAAAATTAATCATTTCTTAAAAAGAACAATCAAAATTGTAACGATTCAAGGCCTTTTATATCAATTTATTTGTCTTAAATGAAAAGTCAAATATTGCTAAATATTAAATATTTATTCTTTTCCTTCATTAAACAAATTAAAATTCAATGGGTTAAAAATTGAATATTTTAGACAGAAACAAGATTTGAATTGTATTTGAAATTGAATAAAAGCATTTAATTGCGAATCTATTATTATGAACTATTATGTGAGAATCATTTAGCTTTTAGTAAAGAAAAAAATAATTTTTAACAAAAAATAGGGATTTTCCAGAAATTAGTGCAATTTTCAATCCAACTGCTGAATTTTTTTAACTAAAATGATAAATATTCAACTGAAATCGTTGAATTTTCAATAAATAAAAAATATTAATTTTTACTAAAAATGTTCAATTGTCAACCAAAAACATAAATAATTCAATTTCAACTTAAAAAATTCAAGCTCAGCCAAACAGATGAATTTTCGACTAAAAATGTGGAATATTCAATTGGAATGAGTTAGATTTACAGTTTAAAAAATGAATTTCCACACACAAAAAAATAACTGAAAAAAACTAACTTAAAAAAATTGCTACATTTTCAAACAAAGTGATTAATTTTTAACTTAAACTATAAATTTTTAACTGTAATACTTAAAGTGTTAACCATAATTTTAAACTAAAAAATCATTTTTAAACCAAACATTTCATAATTAAATTTTTGATAAAAAAGGAATTTTCAAACCATGAGACTAATTTTCAACTAAAATTGTAAAATATTCTTTTTTTTAAATTTAAAAAATTCTTTTCGTCAAAAGAAAAAACAAGTTTTCAATCAAACAGCTCATTTTTTCAACCAAAGAAATCAATTTTTAATTAAAATGGAGAATCTTCAACCAATTTAAACCAAACAATTTTATTTCCAACCTAAAAGATGAATTTAAAACTAAAATATTAAATATTGAGCTAGAATACTTTAACCGAAAATAAGAATTTTAAAACAAGAAGATCAGATTGCCAAGAAAAATATAATTTTTTACACACAAAAATCGATTCTTGAACAACAAAAACGGATTTTCACAAAAAATAGTTACATTTTCTACTGGAAGTTAATTTTTTATTAAAAAAAATTCATTTTCAATTAAAAAATACAAATTTTCATCCAAATTGTTGAATTTGGAAATTTTAACCATAAAGATTGATTTTATAGAAAAAAAAGCGAATTTTCCACAAAATATATAAATTAAAAAAAATAGTTTAATACTGAAATGAAAAATATAAAATTTCAACTAAGTTTTTAACTGAAAATAGAATAGTTAAATTTTTTGTTAAAAATCTAATTTATTAACCAAGAAAAAAAACGGATTTCCACAGAAATAGTACAATTTTCTATTGATATTCAACAAAGTAGTTACCATAAAGATTAATTTTATACACCATTTTTTTCAAAATAATAGTTTAATTTCTAAATAAAAAATATCAATTTTCAATAAAATTTTTAAATTTCTGTTAAAAATATAACTTTCAAACAACAAAAAAAGGATTTTCTACTTGAAAAGTTAAATTTTTAGGTAAAAAAAAATTATTTTCAACAATACCAACAAGATGTATTTTCAACCACAAAGATTAATTTTATACAAAAAATAGAATAATTTTGAAATAAAAAATATTAGTTTTCAACGAAATTTTTATTTTTGTGTTAAAAATCATAATCTTTAACAAGAAAAAAAACGTGTTTTCAACCAAATAGTTCAATTTTCTAATTGAAGTTAAATTTTTATTAAAAAAAAAAAAAAAAAAAACGATTTTCAACAAAGTAGTTACACTTTCAACCAGAGATGAATTTTCAACTAAAATGAATCTTTAACCAAAAATATGATTAAATATTACTTTTAACCAAGCAGTCGAACTTTATAACAAGAAGATAAATTTTCAAGCATAAAGATTAATTTTCTACACACATTTTTTCAAAATAGTAGCTTAATTTTTAAATGAAAAAATATCAATTTTCAACCAAATTTTTATTTTTCTCTTAAAAATATAACTTTAAAAAAAAATAACGGATTTTCTACTTGAAAAGTTATATTTTTAGATAAAAAAAAATTTTTATTTTCAACAAAGTTGTTACATTTCCAATCAGAGATGAAATTTCAATTAAAATGCCGTAGTTTCAACCATAAAAAGATTAATTTTATATAAAAAAAAATTCAAAAGAATAGTTTAATTATGAAATAAAAAATATCAATTATCAACGAAATTTTTATTTTCTGTTAAAAATCATATTCTTAAACAAGAAAAAACCGTATTTTAAACAACAGTTCAATTTTCTACTGGAATAGTTCAATTTTTAGTTAAAAAAACAAAAATTTGTTTCAACAAAGCAGTTAGATTTTCAAACAAAGATGAATATTCAATTAAAATGATGAATCTTCAACCAAAGAAATGAAATTTTTAACAAAAGTGTAACTTTCAAATTGTGACGGATTATGACTTAAAACATGATCTAAAACCGAATTATAATTCTTTAAAAAAAAAATCCCCGCTCGAAGTGAAATTACATTTCTTCACCGAAACTCTCTGTTCTAAAACGAAAATCGACAATAATTTTCTCAAAATACCCTGCTCCAAGTCAGGATAATTTTTTTCCAAATTGACCAACAAGATTATTGAAATAAAAAATTAATTTAATGTAATTAAATTCCCGGTTTCCCAATCAGAGAGACACCGACCAGATATATTGAATATTATAAAATTTACAAGCTACACGCCTGTATGTTGTGTGCTGCCATCTACCTATCGTGTTTTTGCTTCTTTTGTCTAAGAAGAAGAAGAAGTTTTGTCAGTCTCTCGAAAATCATCGAGTCATCATCAGTTCGTTAATTGCCTATTCCAATAAAGCGTCGTCATTTTATAGTATTCGGATTTAAATTTTTTGCTTTCCAATTCACCTTTCTCCTCAACTTCCGGCGCGCAAAAATAGACACATACATACATACATACAGACAGACAGACAGGCATATAAAAACCTACCTTAATTTTATTGACATAGTTGATGGCATGGTTAAATTCAACAGGTTGACTCTGCTGGGTTTGACCACTATTGGAAACGCCGTCTTGTGCTTGGCTCAGCGCCTGACTCACGGCTTGTGCTTGTGCTGCTGTCACGTGCGAATTATTGTAGGGTTGGACTGGCGGCGACGCGGGACCGTGCACCGTCAAATTGTTGTTCGAAATATTATTTGACAGCGGACCGTGGTGTATACTTCCAGATCTACATAAAACAGGCCAATTTAAATACCTGCACGTAATTTCTAGTTTCGAGAAATGCTTTTCGAGCTACTGCTAGTGGAATTGGGCAGGGTTTTTTTTTTCGAAAAATTAATTTTTTAAATTTCCTGGACTCATTTTTCAAGTTCCTTGATGATTAATATTCAAATAGCAGCATTTTAATCGTCTAATATTTTTAACATAGAATCTCTTATCACCGGCATAAAACAGTGCTTCAGATAAATATTTATTTATTTTTTTACTGTAAAAGATGGTTTTTTAACACGATACTTGAATTTTCAACAAAATAATTAAATTTTTAACATAATATTTATATTTTCAATCTGAACAGATATATTCCTAAGAAAAAAATGTAATAGTTTACATTTAAATGAAAGAAAAATATTGACATTTATACAAATCTAATCAATTCAAATATAATAATTATTAAAAATTAATAATTAATCTAAAATTACCAATTTCAAAACCTTCTAAATTTTTTATTTTAAAGTCTTTGAAACTGCACGTTTTAAATTAATGATTTTCGAATTACACATTCTTAATTGAATTGTATCATTGTTAAAATATATAAAAATTTGTAAAATTCCCGATCATTTCAAATCCGAGTTATAATTCTTTTTAAAAAAATTCCGTTCCATGTCCGAGCGAAAAATCTCAGAATAAAAAAACAATATTGAAAAAGCTTTTTCTTATAATGAAAAATTTGAAAAATTAAATAATACACGGTATCTACTCAAATCCTGGAAAAAATTTCCTGACAATTCCAGATTTTTTTTCCGAAAAATGAAACAGTTAAAAAAATTATTCTTACACAAAAAAAACAGATTTATTTTTTTTTAAACAAATTCAACCTTTAACCAAATAGTTTTATTTTCAACCAAAAAGATTAATTAATTTACTAAAATGATCAATAGTTAATTTCGATACTTGAATTTTTAAGCAAAAAAAAAAAAAGGATTTTTAAACAAGACGATTAATTTTTAAACAAGAAAATTAATTTCCTACCAAGAAAGACGATTTTTAAATTAAAGATATGAATTTTTAACCAAAAAAGTTGAATTTGCAATTAAAGAAGACCCAGCAGTTAAATTTTCAACCAAACTAATGAATTTTAAACAAAAAGATGCATTTTTGAGAAAAAATTTAAATTTTCAACAAAGTATTTTTATTTTTAACCAAAACGATGAATTTTCTACCATTTTAGACCTTGTAGACAAAAAAATTAAAGTCACAATTAAAAATACATGAACGTTTAACAAAATATTATCAAATACAAACAACAAAAAATTTGCCACCAAATAGTTCAATTTCAAACAAAAAAAAGATCCATTTTCAAACAAAAATTGAATAGAAGAATCCTTTTGATAAAAAAAGACGAATTTTAAATTAAAAAGATAAATTGTCAAATAACAATTGAATAGTTAAATTTTCAGTTAAAAAATGCATTTTCAACC
>JAWWLR010000148.1:10096893-10110056 GCA_035041075.1 Acraspis erinacei | reverse complement strand
TCCCTCACTCTTGAGAAACACAGACTGGGGAGAATAGAAAAGAGATGGTGAAATAAAATCATAGGACATGTAAGCTTAAAGCACTTCAGAGATGCAGTGAACCACAATGTTCTGAAAAGCACAGGTTGTGCTCTCTCACTGCACATGTGTTTTGATGGTTCTGATTTACAAATTGTTTCAAAAAAGAGAGGATTAAAGTCACAGTTATTTGTCATTTGAAAATATAATTGTGACGTACTAAGAATCGGAGGCTCTTGTTTAAGTCATCGTCTTGAACAATTTCGACTTTACTCATATCGGGATTCATTCCACCTGCAGGAGCAAAAAGATTCAAAAGAGTCAAGCGTCCTGACGACTTGTGAGTGGCTCTTATGTAGTTGTCGAATTTGCCACAGATTTTGTCGAGGGTTTCGGAAATGTATATTTCCGATGTTGCTAGTGGCACCTGAATCAAAAGAATGATTTATTCTTTAATTTTCATAAATATATCATTCAAATTTTGCACTAAAAAATATCGATTTTTATGAAAAAATTGAATAGTTACACTTTTAGTTGCAAGAATTAATTTTTCAACCAAAAATTAAAAATTTTCTACGCAATGTGTAATAATTGATATTTCAATATCAAATTATATTAATTAAAAATTAAGTTTTCAAATCCAAACAAATTTTTAAGTCAAGAAAGAAAAAAAAAAGCTTACACAAATTATAATTTGAAGGAACAAATATTTTTTATTGCAATATCATTTTTTTAATTTTCTGTCTTTATTTACAAAATGTTAGGAAATATTTTTAAATATTTTATTAATCTTCCGTATTGGTTTTTTAAATTTTCGGACATCTTTTGTAATGTTTTAATATCTTTTAAAAATTATTTTCAAAAATCTTTTTAAAAAGTTGCCTCAAAAACCTTTCAAATTCTTTAAAAAATCTACATTTTGATTTAAATTGCTTGAAATTTTTGCCAATTTTGAATTATTATCAAAATTAAAAAAAAAATTGAATATATTTTTGAACCAAAAATAACGGATTTTCAAAGCAAAAAAAATAGTGCAATTTTCAACTAAAAGGATGAATTTTCAACTGAAATAGTTGATATTTGAAGAAATAAAAATTTATTTGTATTAAAAAAGATAAATTCTTAACCAAAAATTAAATAATAACATTTTAAGTTAAAAAAAAATAATGTTTAACCAATTAGATCGTTTCATTTTCAAACTAAGTGATAAATTTTTAACTAGAATAGTTTAAAATAAATAAGTTTTGAAACAAATATTAAAATTTTGCATTAAAAAATATGAATTTTAAAACAAAAGAAGGAATAGTTGCCCTTTTAGTTCAAAGAATTAATTTTTAACCAAAAATAACGGATTTTCAACAAAACACAAATTATTTTTTACTAAAAAAGATAAATTGTGAAATAAAACATAAATAATTAAATTTTAGATTAAAAAAAAACTAATTTTAAACCAAATAGATGGATTTTCAACTAAAACTATGGAATATTCAATTGAAATAAGTTAAATTTTCAGTTTAAAAAATGAAGTTCCTAAAAAAAACTAATTTAAAAAATAATAGTAACATTTTCAAACAAAATGATTAATTTTTAACTCGAATAGTTGAAAATAAATTAATTTTAAAACAAATACTTAAATTTTGCTTTTAAAAATATGAATTTTTAAACAAAAAAGGAATAGTTACACTTTTGTTTCAAATAATTAATGTTTAACCAAAAATAACGGATTTAAAAAAAATAATAATAAACTAGTCATGAAGCTTCAACTGAAATAGTTGAATTTTGAACAAGAAAAAATTAATTTGTGCTAAAAAAGATAAATTCTTAACCAAAAATTAAATAATAAAATTTTAAGTTAAAAAAATTAATGTTGAATCAAATAGATCGATTTTACACTAAAAATATGGAATATTCAATTGAAATAGTTTAATTTTCAGTTAAAAAAATTAATTTCCACAAAAAAACACTAACTTTAAAAAAAATAGTTACATTTTCAAACGAAGTGATGAATTTTGAACGAAAATTTTAAACCTTTTAACTTAAATAGTTGAATTTTAAAACAGAAAAAATAAATTTTCAACTAAAATGATAAATCTTGACATAGAATAGTTGCAAATAAATCTATTTTGAAAAAATTTAAATTTTGCACTAAAAATGGAATACTTACACTTTTAGTTTAAAAAATTAATTTTCAACAAAAAATAACGGATTTAAAAAAAAACATTCAATTTTCAACTAAAATCATGAATCTTCAAATAAAATAGTTGAATTAAAAAAAATTAATTGGTACTAAAAAAGATAAATTTTTAAACAAAAATGAAATAATGAACTTTTAAGTTAATAAAAATAATGTTCAACGAAATGAATGAATTTTTAACTAGAATAGTTGAAAATAAATGAATTTTGAAACAAATATTTAAATTTTGCATTAAAAATATGAATTTTTTAAGATAAAAATGGAAGTCACACTTTTTGTTTAAAGAATTAATTGTTAACAAAAAATAACGGTTTTTCAACAATAAAAAACAGTTCAATTTTCAACTAAAATTATGAATCTTCAACTGAAATAGTTGAATTTTGAACAAGAGAAAAATTAATTTGTAATAAAAAAGATAAATTCTTAACCAAAAATTAAATAATAAAATTTTAAGTTAAAAAAATTGATATTCAACCAAATAAAACGATTTTCAACTAAAAATATGGAATTTTTAATTGAAATAAGTTAAATTTTCAACTAAAAAAAATTAATTGCCACAAAAAAAACTAACTTTAAAAAAAGAAATGGCTCATCAAATACATTTTCAAACAAAGTGATCAATTTTCAACTAAAACGTTACATTTTCTGTTCAAATAAACCATAATTTACAACCAAAAAAGAAACCAATTTTCAACAAAATAATTCAATTTGGGGTAAAAAAAATTCCTTTTCATCAAAGGAGAAAATAATTTTTCGATCAAATGGTTCACATTTTAACCAAAGAAATGAATTTTTAATTAAAATGATGAATCTTCAATTTAAACAAAATAATTTTCAACCAAACTAATGAGTTTTCATTTTGAATAGTTGAAATTTACATAAAAAAACTTTTCTACAAAAAGGTGAATTTTTCACATAATTTTCAAACAAATATTTTAATTTCTAAATAAAAAATATCCATCTTCAACTAAATAATTGAGTAAAAAAAAATGGATTATCAATAAAATACAGTATAGCCGTTGGACCATTAAACCGGGAAAACCGGAAATTTTATGAGACCGGGGAAAACCAGGAATTATCGTGAATTTATTTTTGGACTGGGAATTTACCAATTTTTTTTTAATATTTAGTTTTAAACGATGTTTAAAATTGAACTGTACTTTAAGATTTAAAAATTGAATAGTATTTGATTTTACAAGACGATTGGGAATCAGTTAACAATGTTAGAATTTCGAGATTTTCCATTTTTAAACAATTCAATTTGAAATTTTTTAATTAAGAAAAAAAACCATTTACTTAATATTTAGAAATATCTCACTGTGAATTTAAAAAAAAACTTAGAACGTTACAAGTTTAATTGTTCTATTAAAAAAAAAATTAATTTGCCATTCCAATTCTTAAATTTTGATGTATAAATAACAATTGAAAACCTATTATTCTTACCAAAAAAGTCGAGTAAGTTTGCAAAATTTACAAGTTTTGAAAAACTCAAAATTCATTAAAAATTTCAAATAATTGATAAATTTAGAAGCTTTTTAAGAATTTTAAAAGGCTTCAGAAGAACAAAAAATATTTCCAAGAAAAATTGAAAATGATTTTTCATTTTGAAACATTAATTTGAAGAGAATATTTAAAAATATTTGGAAAGATTTAATATTTTTCTTCAAAATGAATGTGGAAGATTTTAAAGAAATTTTTTTTGTAATTTCGCATGATTTTT
The DNA here is from genome assembly GCA_035041075.1 of Acraspis erinacei. NCBI lineage: Eukaryota > Metazoa > Arthropoda > Insecta > Hymenoptera > Cynipidae > Acraspis > Acraspis erinacei. The sequence continues at coordinate 10,106,124 of JAWWLR010000148.1, read as the reverse complement.
ATAAAAATTTGAGGAAAAATACGAATCATTTTAAAATGTGTTTAGAAGTTTTGACAAAATGTAAAGAAAAAGTTCAATATTATGAATCATTTTAATGATTCATAAATTCTTTACAATAAAAATGATATAATTTTGGAAGTTTCTAGATTTATTGAATTGATTTTTCAATTATAAAAAATTGGATTTCTTGTTCCAAGAAAAAAAAAATTCTTTAAATTATTCACTACATTAAAACAGTTTAAAGCAATTATTTTTTATGCTAAAATTCTATTTTTTAACTTTCTTACCTATATTTTCTGACTTTATTAAAAAATTAAGAAACCTTAAATTATATCAGCAATTTTTAATGAAAATCAAGTAAAAATATGAAAAAATAAATATAATTAAACATACTTTCTTGAAGACAGCATTTCCTTCGGCATCTAAGCGAAATGATCCAACATCCATCTTCTTTGCTGGATCAACTTTTCGCAATTCATGCTGAAGTTCATCAATTGTTGATCTACACACTAAAAAAATAAATATTTTAAATTACAGAATAATAAAAAAATATGCAAAATTGGGTGAAAATAGTTTAATAAAATATTGCAAGTATTCAATTTATTTTTAGTCTGAAATCAAAATATCGAATGAAAAATTAAATGATTTTTGAAGCAAAATTACCAGTTTTCTAACCCATTATTTTGAAGGAATTAAAAATAAACTTTAATATTTAAAAGGTTATTCTTTATTTTATAAATTATCAAAGTTCCTATTTATTTATCGCATACTAATTGCTAAAAATTGTTTTATTTGGTTTAAGAATGATTTTTTTTGTTGAAAATTCCACAATGTTGTTAAAAAGTCATACGTATGGTTGAAAATTCTTCTTTTTTTAGTAAAAATTCATCACTTTCTGGAGAAATTGCACCATTTTTTGTTAAAAATTAATTTTTTCGGTTAAGAATTCAACAATTTAACTACTTCATTTTTTGTTAAAATTAATATTTTTAATTTAAAAAATTTTAGAACTGAAAAAAAAATAATTTTTTGGTTGACAATAAGTTTTTGTGTAAAAAAAAATTCTTCAAAACTCAACAATTTGGTAGAAAAATTAAACTATTTGGTAACAAAGTAAACTGTTTTGTAAAAAATTCATTTTTTTAAATTGAAAATTAATTTTTTTAGATGAAATTGAAATCTTTTTTAGTTTAAAAATTCAAATATTTAGTTTGAAAACTCAACTATTGAGTTTAAAAAATTTAGATACAAAAAAAATGGAAAATTAATCAAATAAAGAAAATTAATCTTCTTAGATAGAAAATTAATCTTCTTGGTTGCATTTTCGTTTGTTTAAACTTATTTTTAAATCCAAAAAGAGAAAAAATTTAGAAACGCAACTCCATTTTTTTGCCTAATCCAGGATTTTTTGATAATTTTCAAAAAAACATGTTTTTTTAAAATGTTAAATGCACTTTTAAACAAATTTAATATGTCTGAAATTAATTCGTGGAGTTCAAAACATTCCAAAATCAACAAAAAAAAGTCCAAAAATTTGCTAAATCACCTGTTTCTTTGCCCTAAAAAAATTCTAAATTAAGCAAACATTTTTTTTTATTTCTAATTTTTTATTATTGTTCACCAATAATTTCGCAGTTAAAAAATTTGTTTTTTAATCAATATTATTTACTTATTTATTAAAAATACGATAAGGAAATATCTTGAACAAAGAAAATTTGTTTTAATGTTTAATGTATTTACTAAATATTCGTTTAAATTTAAAATAACAATAATAATTGAATAAAAAAATTTGCAATGCAAGTTTTTTTGTTAAGATGCACTGGAAACAAAAATCTTGTTTTTGTATTGTTCTTTTCCATTTCCGGCATCAAATTGTCGAATTAAAACAATAAAAAAAAGTTTTTTCATCAATATTATTGATCAAAAATATAATAATCAAATACTTTTATCAGAGACTTTTTTTAAAGATAAAAGTTTTTTAAAATTATTTTGTGAACTTAAAATAACAATAATCGAAAAAAGACATTACCGAATGAAAATTTTTGTTTCAAAATGTAAGTATTTTTACAAAATTACACAAAATGTTCACGAAAATTGAATTTTTATTTTGAAAAAAAAATAAAAACGAAACTTCCAGATAAATCAGTGCTGAATTGAATCCTGCAGTCCGAGAATTTTATTATTTGGGAATTTCCAATTGGGAATTTAAACAATTAAAAAAATTGTTTTTTAATAAATATAATTTATTTATTAAAATAATCAAAAATTTTGTATAAGTGAACAATTTTTTAAAGTTTAAACTTTAAAAAACGTGTCGCTTGAATGTAAATAAAAAATAAATAAAAAATATATTTTTTAATAAGAAAATGTTGTTTGAAAATGAGGATAGTATTTTTTTAATTACAAAAAAAGTTCTCAAAAATCGAATTTTTAATTTAAAAAAGAAAAGAAACTTCTAAATGAATCAATGTTGAATTAAATCCTGAAAATTTTGTTAGAAATATGTTGGCAAGTTCGAAAAAATATGAGGTAATTTTTATAAAATTATTGTTATATTTATTTTAAAGAATAATTTTAAGAAACTTTAAACATTAAAAATTCTTTGATAAAAATAGTTGATCATTGTAATAATATTGATTAAAAATGAATTTTTTTAATTCGACAATTTTATAGATTCGGGAATATTATTATTTGGGAATTTTTCAGTCCCATCATACAAAATAATTTGAAGGAGTTAAAATGCATATATAATAAATTATAATTTATTATTAATTAATTAGAAATTTATAAGAAAAATCCCTTTTATTATTTTACTCCCATTTTTAAGGTTTTTTCCCCGTAAACAAATTAATAAAAGCCTGTATTTGAAGCATATGTACAAAATTCTGAAATCCAAAATGGAAATATTTTTAATTGTAAAATACGAAAACAGAAAATTAAAAGGAGTCTCAAATATTTGACTTAGCAACAAAGCCCAAGCAAACGTAACATACTTGTTGCATTTAAGTTACGTTCCTAATCAAATAAAATACTAATTTCAATAATATAATATTTTTCGAAATTAAAATAAATAAAAGGAGTTAAAATTGAAACCACTTACTCTAAACTAATTCAGAAAATTACGAAAAACAGTCTGTTTTCAAATTTTCACGATAAAATATTCAATAATAGATCAAACAAAAAAGCATCACAAACCTAAACATCGTAGTTCCCTGTAGTCAATTTCTTTGGCTGCTTTGACGAAAGCAGAAAAGAGAACCACACTTAATAAAACCGAAATTTCCATCTGTAACAATAAACTGCCACAAAACACTTTTAATTTCACTATATTTTGATTTTTATCCACGCTCCAGGGGACTACAAAAAAAAATCAAATCTGGAGCTATACTCGAAAGAACTAAAAAAAATGCCACACTTTATGAAATTAGGGAAAACTGACAGCTTCTCAGTGATGATTTTGCAGATTTCGAATGACAGCTACTCGAGAAAAATGTAGGAAAATGAAAAGAAGAAGAAATAGCACACACCAATTTTATATCCGCAGCATCCAGAGCAAGCAGACGGTCTGGCCCTATCAGATTCGTTTTCGTTTCAGGAAAATAAAAGTCTCAACCAATGAGGTAGCCATGATAAGGTAAAATTAATTTAATTGGTCGGAAGCGAATGTACTCGTGGCATGACAACACGCGTCAGGCTTTCAGACACGATCCCAAATTTTCTACGGTCCACGTACGTGTCGCAAAAAATGATAACGAGTCCCGAAGGTCATTATTTCCTTGATTGATAAGTTACTTTTATATAAGGAAGATATCTTTTCCGACATAGCCGATTTTATTTCTTTGACACTGAAAATTGAAGGACTTCGAAGCGCAGATCGAAGCAAATTGACCATTTTTAGAGGGCGTGGGAGTCCTGAGTCCGAAAAGTAGATAAATGAACAGATGACGTTAGCAGATACTTTGTAGATAATTATCATTTTTTCTAGCAGACGATTTTTTTTAAATATATGAAGGTTAGGTGGAGGAAAATCCAAGATGCCTGTACGCTGAGGGTCAAGCACTAATGTCAATGGCAGAGCTTAGAGATGCACTCATCAGAGTGCGCGATCTGTTCGGGTCCGAATTCCGCGAAAATTTAAATTTAATAAATCGAAAACAGCTATTTTTATACAATTTACTAATAAAAGCTTTAATTTCATTTTTAAAATGAAGTAGAAGAGTAAGTCATTCAGTGGAAGAGAAAAAATGTAGTACTTTAATTACTTGTCACTTTTTCTTGCCTAGTGCTAAATTTGACAAACATAACATTATTTTTTAATAACAAAATTCGAAGTAAGTGTTGTGATATCATTCTTTATTTTGTTACCTTTTTTGTACCTATTTTGTTCAACTTTTAACAAAAATTATGTGTTTTAAAACAAAAAGATTAAGTTTCTACTCATAAATTTCCAAATAAAAGCTTAAAGTTCTAATTAAAAAAGGTAAATTTTCTACTAAAGGAAAACAACCATTTTTCTAAAAAATGGTTAACTTTATAAAAATGTTAGCAAAAATGAAATAGTGAAATTTTTAGATTAAAAAATAGAATTTCGAGCAATATAAAGTTCCGTTCCCAACAAAAAAGTGAATTTTCAAATAAAAAAAAAACTTTTTCAATCAAAAATGGAATATTTAATTTTCCTGTTAGAAAATTAGTTTTTAACCACATTAAAGTGAATTTTTCAATACAATAGTTTTAAAAATTACTTCCTATTAAAGTAGTATTACTTTGACTGAAAAAAGATGAATTTTCAAGGAAAAATTAAATAGTTTATACTTCTACCTAAAGATATTTTAATATTAAATCAAATGCAGTTGAATTTAACCAAAAGGGCGAATTTTAAATAAAATAATTAATTTTTAAATTGAAAAATTAATTATAAAAAAATTTCAATAAAATAGTTCAATTATAATCAAAAGAAAAGAATCTAACAAATGAAAACATTCAAACAAAAATAAAATAGTTTCATTTTCAGCTACAAAAAAAATTTGGAACCAAAAAAAGGAGGTTTCAACAAAATTCTTAAATTTTCCACCAAAAAGTCGAATTTAATAAAGTAATGAAATTTTTAAAAATGAATTTGCAAACAGGAAGAATAATTCGATAAAAAATAGAGAAAGTTTGAAGCACATATAAGAATTTTCACCTCAAAGAATCAAATTTCAAGGAAAAAACGAACTTATAAAAAATTAGTTAAATTTGCAACCGAAAAATGATTTTTTAACAAAAAACATTCATAATTTTTTAGCATCAAGATTAATTTAGAACCAAAAGAGACGATTTTTTAACAAAAAATGGAGAAGTTAGATTTTCAATTCATTAATTTTTAATGAAAAAAACAACTGAGTTTCACACAAATAGTTTATTTTAAATCAAAGAGATAAATCTTCAGCAAACAACATAAAATGTAATAGTTTATATTTTAACCAAAAAGGACGAATTTTCAAGAAAGCATTACATTAAAAAAAAACATTATTTTTGAACAACAAATGAAACAAAAGTAAATAAAAGACAAATTTTCAATACAATAGTTAAATTTTCAACCAAAAAGAAGAAACTTTAACCCATCAAATTTTTATCAAAAACAGTTTGTTTTTTTAATTTGAAAATGTTTTTTTTTTATTTTTCGGTATAAAAAATAGAACACTTTTAGAATAATATCTTAGATTAAAATTAATTGCTATTTTCTGCTCTTTTTCATTAAGATTACTCTAATAACTTGGCGAAACCCAAACGTGGCGCTGTTGTCAAGGTCAAAGAGGTCCCTACGCGACGCATATTACTTGACCCTCAGCACCCTCTTGCGAATTGACGTCAAACCTTGAAATACTTCATCGTTGCTGATTGGTTGCTATGAAAAACATTTTATGGATGGATAGTTTCGTACCAATAGAATTTTCGGGAGATTACTCATCGCTCTCTGATTGGCCAGTTTAATGAGTTGGCACCGAGGGGAGTCGGATCAATACATACAGGTTTAAAAAAAAAGCGCTATTTATATGTACAATAATGGGTCCCTGCATATTTTCAAATATATTTTTTTCCTAGTCAAATTAAAACAGAACTAAAACCTGAATATAAATTTTTGAGGAAAGTATTTTTAAAAAGTTTGAGTATCTTTTTCATGTTGAAAAAGTATACTTTAAATATTTTTGTAGTCTAAACTTTTTAAAGCCCGTGAAAATACTTCGGAATTTTAAAAAATACTCTACAATCTTTTGAAATGCCTCGAAAGTTCTGTAGGCAATTCTTTCGAATAAAAAAAAAAATTCCGAAAATCAATAGAATTCTTTGAAATTCCTTAAAATGATTGAAATCGACTGAAAATTCCTTAGAATGTTTAAAAATATCCTAAAATATTTTTAAAAATCTTTGGAAATAATCTGAACTTGTTTCAAAAGCTTGAACATTCCTGAAAATTATTAAAAATACCCTAAAATACTTCAAAACCTTTTAAAACTTTTGAAATCCTATTGAATGACTGAAATACTTTCGAAATTCCTTGTAAATATTAAAAATAACCTAAAATGTTTCAAATCCTCTGAAGCATTTGGAAATACCTTGAAACTTTGTGAAATTTCTCGAAAATATTTTGAAATTTTCAAAAATATTCTAAAATCATTTAAAATTACTTCAAATTCTGTAATTATATTAAAATTACTCTAAGATATTACAAATTCTTTAAAATCTTTTGAAATCCCTTGAAAGTTCTAGGAAATTTTCTGTAATTTTAACTGTTTAAAGCACTTGTGAATTCCTTGGAAGTTTAAAAAAATATCCTAAATTCTTTAAAATCCTTTAAAATTTCTTCAAACTTTTCAAAGCTGTTGAAAATTTCAACTTTTCAAAATACTTATTTAAGCAAAAAACAAGAATTTTCAAGAAAAGACATGAATTTTCATCCAAAAAATGAAGTTTCGACTAAAAAAGATTTAATTTTCAGCTAACTAGCTCAATTTTCAACTATACAAGATAATTTTCGACAAAAATTCAGATTTTAAACTTACAGCCAAAAAATGATTTTTCAACCAACAAGAAAATCGAATTTTCAACAAATTATAAGTTAAAACTTTAACCAAATTAATGAATTTTCAGCTAGAATATTTGAATTTCAATACAAAAAGATGAACTTTCCACACAAACAAAAAATTTTCAACAAAAAATGGACAAGTTCAATTTTCAGGTAAAAAATAAATTTTCAAATAAAAAAAAAACTAATTTTCAACAAAATAATTCAATTCTTCATCAAAGTGATGAATTTTCAACTGAAAAACACGAATTTTTTACAAAAAAGTTAAATTTTTAAATAAAAAAGATCAATTTTCTACCTTAAACAGATGAGTGTAATTTTCAGTTAAAAATTAATTTTTAACAATTTAGTTCAATTTACAATCAAAGTAATGAATTTTTAACTATAAATATGAACACTGAACTGGAATAGTAGAATTTTAAACAAAAATCATTTATTTTCAACCAATAAGATTAGTTTTCTACCAAAAATAATTTATGATTAAACCTTACATTTTTATTGAAAAAACCATTCTTTAAAAAAAATAAAAGAGATGAATTTTCAAATAAAATGGTGCATCTTTAACTAAGATAGTTGAATTTTAAACAAAAAAGACGAATTTTCAACGAAAAAAGATACATTTTCTACAAGAAATCGACGAGTTAAATTATCAGTTAAATAAATAATTTTTAACAATATAGTTTAATTTACAATAAAAGTAATTATATTTTAACTATAAATATGAACATTGAACTGGAATAATAGAATTTAAAAAAAAGGCATTCATTTTCAACCAATAAGATTAAATTTATACCAAAAATAATTTAGGATTAAATCTTAAATTTTCAGTGAAAAAAAAACATTTTCAAAATAAATTACAAGAGATGAATTTTCAACTAAAATAATGAATCTTTAACTAAGACAGTTGAATTTTAAAATAAAAAGACGAATTTTCAATGAAAAAAGATACATTTTGTACAAAAAATGGAAGAATTAAATTTACAGTTAAAAAATAATTTAAAAAAATTAATTTTTAACAATATAGTACAATTATTAATCAAAGTAATGCATTTTTAACTTTAATTATGAATAAGTAACTGAAATAGTATAATTTTCAACTAAAAAAAAAAAAAATTGTATACAATACGATTAATTTTCTACCAAAAATAATTGAAGTTACATGTTAAATTTTTAATTTTCAATTAAAAAAATTATTTTCAACAAAAAATTACAAGAGATGAATTTTCAACTAAACTGATGAATTTTCAACTGAAATAGTCGAATTTTAAACCAAAAAGGTGAGTTTTCAACAGAAAAATATACATTTTCTACCAAAAAAATGGGCGAGTTAAAGTTTCAGTTAGAAAATTAATTTTAAACCCGAAATTTGTTTTTAGAAAAATAATTCAATTTTCAATTAAAGTCATGCATTTTCAAACAATTTTCTACAAAAAATTTAAGTTAAATTTTCAGTGAAAAAAGTTTTATTTTCAACCAAAATTCGAAAAGATGAATTTTCAAATAAAAGAATGAAATATCCTAGTGGATGAGTTAAATTTTCAATTAAAAAAATTACACGTAAGCCATAAGAGAATCTTTATTAACAAATAGTTATAATCTTGACTAATAAAATGAATTTCTAACAAAGTAGTTTAACTTTCCCAAGTACTTGAGTTTTCAGTAAAAATAAATTATTCTCCTGCAAAAAGAATGCATTTTTGACAAAAATAATTGATACTTCAATTAAAAAATATTTTTATTTTAAATAAAGAACTCGAATTGTACTAAAATGAACGTTTTTAATTTTAAAAAATGCCCAGTTATTTCCCGGTTCGCAAATATTTTTCAAGACCAATCAAATTAAAACATTTGAACTCTAAAGCTAAACATTTTTCCATTTGAAGTAATAAAAAAGAAACTACAAATTACATCATTCAATGTGGAACTCTTGAATTTTAAACTCCTAAAATTGAAGTTTAAAAGTTTTTAAATTTAAAAATGTTGTATTCAAACACTGAATAAAAATGAAAACGTATGAAATGGATTATGTGGATTTCAAAGATTCAGATTCAATTAAAAAAATATAAATATATATTATTATTTTCAATGCTTTAAATTAAAGAATCAATCAATGAACTTAAAATTTCCAAAGTATATTGTTTTAAGCTAGAAAAGTTTAAAAA
>JAWWLR010000148.1:10084947-10096793 GCA_035041075.1 Acraspis erinacei | reverse complement strand
GAATCAATCAATGAACTTAAAATTTCCAAAGTATATTGTTTTAAGCAATTTTAAGCTAGAAAAGTTTAAAAAAAAATTTAACTGAAAACTTCTGAAATTAGAAGTTAAATTAATTTAATCTTAAATATTTCAAACAGCCTTGAAAAGCTTCAAAATTTTATTTCAAAATCTTGAGAAAATCTAGAAGTCGTTTTACATTTTTTCAAATTCAAAATTATTTTTAAACATTTTTCCGAATTTCTAAATATCCTTTATAAGTCATTTAGTTTTTCCTACAATTTTTAGAAAATCCTGCAAATTTACAAAAATGCCCTTAAAATCTTCCAGTTTCTTTTTCGAAAGTTTTGGAAATCTTTTAAAATCTTTTTAAATATTCTCTTAAAATAATTTTTCAAACTTAAAAATCGTTTTCATGTCTACTAGGAATCTAAGAATATGTTTTTATTTTTTCAAGCCCTTTACAATACTTAACAAGCTTGTAAATTTTTTGATTAAAATCTGCAAAAATCTACATTTTTTTAAAATTGGGTTCTGGCTATTTGTACATAAATTTCAGTACAAATAGACGAGTTTTGTTCGATAAAAACATTTCGTTTACAATTTATTTGAAATTAATTTTTAATCTTTTCAAAAATTCTAAATATTTCTTAAAATTACTCAATTTTTTCTACAAATAATAAACGTTCAATTTTTATTTCCGCATAAAAATTCAACAATTTCGCTTACAAATTAAATATTTTTTAAATAGAATAATACAAATTGTAACGTCAAAAGTTGAAAAGCTTTTTGAAATTTTAACAATTCAAACCTTTCCATGTCAAACAATTCAGTTTCAAATTATTTACTGTTAAAAAGTTGGCTTAAAATTTAATTACTATATAATTATGAAATTATTTTTAAGATGAAAATAGTTTATGAGGTTTCAATTGGAAGTTAACATTTTTTTAATGATATCAGATCCATTAAAAAAATATTTTATTTACTATATTTACAGTTGATAAAATAACAATTGTTTTTATCCAAAATTTTCAACTTCAAACGCTTTTACTTTTTCAAGTCTTCAGGACTGCATTTAAGAATTCTTAAAATTAAAAACGTACGCTTAAAAATAAAAATATAATTCAACTAATTATTTTAAAAAATTAAAAAGTTCTTTACATTAAAAAAATAGTTGAATAATAAAAGCTGCACATACCTTCCTGATTATAAATCGATTCAGTCTCCTATTTGAGAAATAATTTCCTAAAAGAAGTTTAAAAAAATAATCTACGTAAAATAAATAAAAGAACAATCAGTTGAAAAGACAATCGTTTGTTTTTTTATTAACACCAATTATAAACTATTATTCGAACTTGCCCACAAATTCTCAACTGCAATTTTACAATATCAAGAACTAAATACTCTCTTTTTTCCCCCTATAAACAAAGTCTCGCCTTCTGTTTTCCAGCATAAAAAATTATTTCTGTTTTATAAAACTATTTTAATCAAAATCTGAACCCACTTGCGATATGCACGAAAAAAAAATATCTTCACTCGAGAGGACACCCACCCGATCAGGACCCATTATTTATTTATAATTATAGTACTCTGCAATGAAAGAGATTTTTTGCAACAAGATTTGCGAAAAAATAGAAATATGATGATTAGAAAATAGAGAGAATTTCAACGTAAGAAGGATTCGTATAAACTAATTAATATCGCTTGGTGAAACTCCACTGACAAGGGGAAACCGCCAATTGACAATTTACCTGATAAAGTTGAAAAAAGTATATTTTCTCTTGAAAAAAAGACATGAAAAAAAAGTGCAAGCGACGAGAATCGAACACGCGATTTTCGTACTATGAAGCCGATTCTTCACTGCCTGAGCTAGCAGCGAATCGGCGATTAGCAGTCTCCCCTTGTGAAAATAAAAATTAATGTACTCAAAAAATGAAAAGGCACCATTAAAAAAATAGTGTTGAGTCATCTAGAAATTAAAATCCGTTCTCTTTTTTTCTAGTTACACATTTATGGGCAGGTCTGCCTTAAGTTTCGCTGGATAATTCGTATAGTTTTAAGCAAATGCAGCAAAATTGATAACAAAGTGAATTTTCTTACGTACAAAAGGCTGAAGTTATCTTACGATTTAAATGGAATTACGGCGGACATTCTGACTTTTTCTAAAATGCATCCAGACTTGGCTTCTCATCAAATCCGGATTTGTATCCAAGTCCGGTATTTTCCTCCCCTTATTGATCTAAAGAATTGTTTTTTTTTTTCGTTTTGATTTCGGTACAGAACGGACATCGATATTTTCAAGAAGCGTTCGACGTTTCGCGGTTTAAATTAAAGCTAATTAATCATTAAGACGGATTGTTCAATTGTCGAGGATACAAAATCGTCGCGGTAAAAGGCAATCAGAACTTACCACAGTCGATGCTGATAACGATTGACGTCCTTAACTTACAAAACAATCGGAACAATAAATAATCTTATAATGCAAAATTGCATTTTTTTTATAGTATTAAAAGGCGCGTCACACTTTCATATTCAAGAGCTTGGCTTGATAATACTTATCGAATCCTTTATCAATTCGGCACGTTTGAAGTAGAGTTTACAAATTTTTTTTAACAACACTGAGAAATTTAACATATTTTTCTTATTTTTTTTTTCATAATATTTATATCTTCAAATATTTAAATAATTCTCTACTTCAAAACTACCTCCACTCCTGCAAACTGCAGCACCACATTTTATAGACCTTTGAAGAAAAAATTTGCTAAAAAATTATTCAACTTTTCATATTTGTAATTAAAAAAATTATTCTAAAAGTCTTCAAATTTACAAAATTCTCTCACTACAGGTTTTCCAGACCTGATATCTATAAAAGTCCCCGAATTTCTTCATTCTCGAGAATCTATAGAAACTCGCATTAATTTAGTCAATTGAATTCGATACCGTCGAGTTGAAAAAAACACTCGAATTTTAGTATATTATTTAAAATTATTTAAAAGAATTTTGAATTCCTTTGAATTTAATTGAATAACTTTGAATAACTTTGAATTCCCTTGACTTATTTTTAGTTTTTTAAATTCTATGTATTCTTTTCTGTCAATTACTTTTTAAGTATAACTTTTCTTTCTGAATTCCAAAAACTTCAAAATAATGCAAATAAATCAGAGGAATTCAGAAAAATATAAAGAATTCAAGGGCTTCAGAAAATTTAGATTATGTACTGAATTTATAGAATTCGGGAAATTCCGAGAAAATTTCAGGAATATCGAATGTTCAAGGAATTCAGGAAATTGAAAGATTCCAAGGACTTCAGACAATTTCAGGGATTTCAGAGCATTAAGGGCATTTAGAATATTCAAGAATTTCAGAGAATTCAATTAATTCTGAGATTTTCCAGAATTCTGAGATTTTTCAGAATTCTGAGATTTTCCAGAATTCAGAGATTTTCAGGAATTCAGAGAATTTAGAATATTCAAAGAATTTCAGGAATTCAGAATATTCAAGGATCTCTGCGACTTTTTTGGAATTCAGAGAATTGCTAATAAGTCAGGAATTTAGGGAATCTAGACAGTTTTAGGAATTCAGTGAATTTTGAATATTAAAGAAATTCAGCGGATTAAAAGATTTTTAGGAATTCAGAGAATTTAGAATCTTTAGCAAATAATATTGAAGGATTTCTGAGATTTTTGGAATTTAGGGAATTCATGTAATTTCTAATATACCAGGAATTTCAGAGAATTCCAATCTTGAAGCATTCAAGGATTTCCGGGAATTTTGAGATTTTCAGGAATTCAGAGAATTTACGGAATTCCTAATATAGCAGAAATTTATTTGAGAAAATTAAAAAAATTAAGGATTTGACATTTTTTGACTATATAATTAAATGATTTTGAGAATTTAGAAGATTTAAAGAATTTCTGAAATTCAGCATATTCAAGGATTTCTGTGATTTTTAGGATTTCCGAGAATCTACAGAGTTTTAGGAATTCAGGGAATTCCGAATATTAGAGGATTTCATAGACTTCAGAGATTTTCAGGAATACAGAGAATTTAGAATCTTTAGCGAAGAATATTCAAGAATTTCTGAGATGTTCTGGAATTCAGAAAATTCTTGCAATTCCCAAAATACCAGAAATTTTAGGGAATTCGAATCTTTAAGGATTCGAGGAAATTCTGATTATTCAATGATTGCCGGGAATTTAAGGAATTAAGATATTTTCAGGAATTCATAGAATTCATGGAATTCCGAATACACCAGGAATTTCATTGAATTCCAAACTTTAAGGATTCGAAAAAATCTAATTATTAATCAAGGATTTCGAGAATTCAGAACATTTAAAGAATTTCAGGAATTCAGAATTTTCAATAATTTCGCACATTTCAGAGATTTCTGAGAATCGAATGCATTCTGAGATTTTCTGGAATTCAAAAAATTCATGGAATTCAGAGAATTTATAATAGTTAATAAATTTCTGAAATTCAGAATTTTCAATAATTTCGCACATTTCAGGGATTTCTGAGAATCGAAGGCATTCTAAGATTTTCTTCAATTCAAAAAGTTCATGGAATTCAGAGAATTTATAATATTTAACCAATTTCTGAAATTCAGAATATTCAAGGATTTCTGCGATTTTTTGGAATTCAGAGAATTTCTAATAATCCAGGAATATAAGGGAAGTCCAATCGTTAAGGGTTCGAGACTTCAGAGATTTTCAGGAATTCCGAGAATTTAGAATCTTCAACCAAGAATCTTCAAGGACTTCTGAGATTTTTCTAATTCAGAGAATTTATGGAATTCCTAATATACCAGAAATTTCCGAGAATTCCGACCTTGAAGGATTCGAAGAAATTCTGATTATTCAAGGATTTCTGGGAATTTAAGGAATTTAGAAATTTTCAGGAATTCATAGAATTTCTGGAATTCCTAATGTAGTAATATTTCGAGAATTTAGAACATTTAAAGAATTTCAGGAATTCAGAATTTTCAATAATTTCGCAGATTTTAGGGATAACTGAGAATCCAAGGCATTCTGAGATTTTCTGGAATTCCGAGAATTCATGGCATTCCCAATATACCAAGAATTTCAGGAATTCATAATATTAAAGGATTTAAGAGAATTCCAATTTTTAAGGATTTGAAGGAATTCTGTTATTCAATGATTTCCAGGAATTTAGGGAATTCCGAATATTCAAGGAATTTCAAGAATTCGAAATATTTAAGTAAATCAGGAATTTTTGAGAATTCGAAAATTGACAGGGATTCCAGGGCATTTAGGACATTTAAGGTATTTATCCTATTCAAGGATTTCTGAGATTTTCCTGGATTTCAGAAATATTTAAGGACACTGGGGATTTCAAAGAATTTATATCAGTCAAGGAGTCACAGTTATTCTGATATTTTTAGTAAATCTGAGAATTAAAAATATTTATCGAATTTCAGGAATTCAGAATATTCGAGGATTTCGATGTTTTCAAGGATTTTTGAGAATCCAAAACATTCTGCGATTTACTGGAATTCCTAATATGCCAGGAATTTCAGGGAATTCCAATCTTTAGGAATTTCGAATATTTTGAGATAATTCCAGGAATTCTCATATTTTCAGGAATTCCAAGAATTTATAATATTGAATGAATTTCTGAGAATCCAAGGCATTCATAAAATTCATGGAATTTCCAATATACCAGGAATTTCAGGAATTCAGAATATTAAAGGATTTCAGTGAATTCCGATATTTAATGAATTCAGGGAATTTCGATTATTTAATGAATTCAAGGACTTTTACGATTTTGGAATATTTAAGTAAATCAATAATTTCTGAGATCTCAGAAATTTTCAGGGATTCCAGGGCATTTAGGGAATTCAAAGTATTCAGTATATTCCAGAATTTCAGAGAATTCAGAGAAATCTAGAATTTCACAGAATTCAAGGAATTTTCGAGGAATTCAAAATATTTCAAAAAATTAACAAGAATTCAAATGAATTAAATGCCAATTTAAAATATACTAAATCAGAGAGTATCAATTGCTAAACCTGTCTGCTGTTGGCCGCGCACAACGTGTAAAAAAACTGAAAGAACCAACTCAAAAAGTAGAGTGGTTCTTTTAGGACAACCAGCAGCAGATTTTCCGAGATTTAAAACTACACTCCGAGAGAGGTTTTCTTTTTTTCAAACCTGGAGGTATCGAATTCCACTTTTGTTTTCGAGATTCGGCTATTTACAGACTTAGAGAATTAAATTCGATCACAAAGTGACGATTGATGATAATTGTTGTTCCCTACGAATGAGTCAAGTCCTTAAAAGCTAGTACGATTCTATTCGGTCTGTGGTATTTACACTTGCGTAGGTGGTGGTACCCTGAAGAGGATTATTTTGGAGAAGAGGTGCAGCGGAGCTCGTAGACGGCCGATTCTCGATCGACTCTTTGCGTCTTCCGTCGTACTGCTCGAGCCTTCTATCTCTTCGGCAGGACATCACGTCTGCAAAAATATTCCCAAATTATCAACAGAACGCCCAAAAAACTCACCTTTCACGAGCACACATCAAATCAAACGCCACAAGTTCAAGTGTCACGGAAAATTAACTACTGCGTTCAAAACAAAATATATGTTTTAGTATTTTTTAGTAGCTATACTACAATACAAAACTAATTTGATACTCTAAATAAAAATTAATCAACGTAGACGATACACACCTAAAAAAACAAGGGTTTTGTAGCCTATTTAATATAGTATTTTATATGTTTAACTCTGATTTTTATTGCACTTGACAAATTTAGGAATCCTAGTATATTTATCCCAAGTCTTCTTCCAGCTATAATTTTTCATAGCATGGAAGGCATTCCAATATTTCGCATATTTTAAAACAAGCGACTCGGGAATTGTATAAAGTTTCATGATTTCATTATAAATATTGTTTTTTTTTCAGTTTCTAGAAATTCAATTATTATTACAAGATATTCTTAAATATTTTAGAAGGATCAATTAATTATTAATTAAATTTGTCTCTAAAGTCCACGCATTGGAATAATAATTCATACAAGTTTTTATATTATCTACTTATACTTAAAATTCTGTGCATATTTTTGTAAAATTGATGTAGGTATTATATCAAATTCAATTAAAAACGCAAAATGTCTAACTTTTCAAGTAAAATTTAGATTTTCAAAAAGATTGATGAATTTTCAATCCAGAAGATTAGATTTCTACCAGAAAATACGATTTTTTGAAGTAAATATATACATTTTTAACTAAATAGTTGAATTTTTAAATTAAAAAACATCAATTTTGAACCAAAAATAGAGTGGTTAAATTTGGGTTGCACCAAATTGTTGAATTTTCAATGCGAGAATATGAATTTTCAACTAAAGTTAAATCCACTGTTAAAAAAATTATTTTTCAACAAAAAAACTGAATTTTCAACAAAGACAAAATTAACAGTTGATATTCCAATAAGAAGAAAAAATTTTAATCAGAATAAAAAACAGTAGGATTTAGTCAACAAAAGCAAATTTTCAATAAAATACTTGAATCCTCAATTAAAGCAGATTAATTTTCTACTATAAAAGACCAATTTTTAACCAATCAATTGAATTTTCCGGAAAAAAGTTAAATTTTAAGTTAAGAAATTCATTTTTAACGAAAAAAAAATATTCTAACTCAAATTATGAGTCTTTAATAAACAAAATTAACTTAAAAGAAAAAGTGCTTCAACTTTCAACCAAGGAGTGATATTTTCAACGAAAAATTTAATATTTGATATTTCAAAAAAAAAATTTAATTAAAATAAATAGTTGAATTTAGTCAACAAAGCAAATTTTCAATAAAATACTTGAATCCTTAATTAAAGCAGATTAATTTTCTACTATAAAAGACGAATTTTCAACCAATCAATTGCATTTTCCGGAAAATAGTTAAATTTTAAGTTAAAAAATTGATTTTTAACGGAAAAAAAATTTTAACTCAAATTATGAGTCTTTAACAAACAAAATTAACTTAAAAGAAAAAGTGCTTCAACTTTCAACCAAGGAGTGACATTTTCAACCTAAAAAGATGGATTTTCAATGAAAAATTTAATATTTAAAATTTTTAAAAAATTTTATTTAAAAAAAACAGTTGGATTTAACCAATAGAAACGAATTTTTATCAAAATTCCTAAAATACCTCAACTAAAAAAATTAATTTATAACCAAAAAGTTGCATTTTACCCGAAAAAGATCAAATTTGTATTATAAATAATTAATTTCCACAAATAAACAGATTTTCAACAAAATATATAAATTTGTAACCACATAGTTAAATTTTCTATCAAACTGTTGAATTCGCGAGCTGAAAATACGTTGATTCATTAATTGAACATTCCTTTATTCCATTTTTGGTTGAAAATTTATTTTTAGTAGAAAATTAATCATTTGTTTTTATGTATTTATTTTATTTTATTAAATTTAGATGAAAATTCATTTCTTTGTTTAAAATTCAAACAAATTGTTTAGTTTTGAACTAAAAAATATCAGTTTTCAAGTAAAAATGAAATAGTTGAATTTTCAGTTTAAAAAAAATAATTTTTCACACAAACGAAAAAAGATTAATTTTCAACTGAAATGATAAATATTTAACTGTAATATTTGGTTTTTTTAAAACAAAAAAGATGAATTTTTAACCAAGAAGATTAATTGTTACAAAAGAAGACGAATTTGCAAGAAAATACATGAAATTTCCATTAAAATTATAAATTTTTAACAACAATTAAATACTTAAATTTTCAGTTAAAAATTAATGTTTAACCAGAGATAAATTTTCAACTGAAAAACAACTAATTTGCAACACAAACAAAACTACTTTAAAAAGAAATAGTTACATTTCCTAAGAAAGTGACGAATTTTCAAAAACAATAATGGAATACTTAAATTTTCACTAAACAAAAATTCATTTTCAGCCAAAGAATAAACAAATTTTCAACCAAATAAATAAATAATAATACTAAATAATTAAATCTTCATTCAGAAAAGATGAATTCGGGACGAAAAATGTAATAGTTGATATTTCAACTAGAAAATATTTAAACTTTGAATCACAAACAATTGAATTCAACCAAAAAGAAGGAATTTTCCACAAAATACATGAATTTTCAACTAAAACCGATCAATTTTCCAAAAAATCATTCTCTCAAAAAAATTCCCTGACTTAAAAAAAAATATTCCCTAAATTACCCTACTCCTCCTTATTTTTTGCCCGGGACTACAAAACCCTAAAAAATTAAAAAAATTCTTAAATACTAAAAAAAAACTGAGAGCTAAAAAAACTTTCGCTTTCACACTTGTTTAAATTCAACCGAACTTCACAATTGAAAGTAATTTTCACAAGTTCACAATTCTTGGAATCTGATCAAAGTTCAATAATAAAAGAAAAAGACGACAATCAAAGGCCTAAAAATAAAATAAAAAAGTATCTTAGAGTAGAATATCTCTTTTTATTACTGAAAAAGCGTATACTTTTCTCGAAGTATCAAGCATGACAAAAGCTCTGGTACACAAAAAATACAAAATTAAAAATATACAAGCATACGACATACACATTTATCTACAACATTGCGCATCTCCTAAAATTACTTATTATAAATGATTGAGTAGCTGTTTGTCAGTCTTAGTGTCACAATTACAAAATTATAAAATATAAATTCGGATTTCTTAGTTTGACAGAAAAAAAAACAACCGAGATCCCCAATTTCAAGTTTGCAGATTAAAATCCCAACAATACTACACAGGTCCTAATTTCCCTTCTAAATGCAAATTTTTCCACACACGACTCTTGACAGAAAAAAAAAATAAGCGAAAATAAAAATAAGGCATCGCGTCTGAGGACTTTTCATTACAAAAATAAATGGCGGCGTTTTATGCTAAACTTTAGACTCTTCACAGGCTGCAGAGTGCTCTCGAATGATTAATTATTATTAATGATTAATCAGGAATGACAAAGGTAATTATCTATCATCTATCGAAATCGATAACCCGAAAAGTGGGAATAACGATAGTTGAGGGAGATTGGGGTTTGCTTACACGTTGATTCAGGGAAGTTTCTTGTACGCTGTCCAGATTTCCTCGCATGGCTCTCTTGTGATTGGCCAGCTTCTCCCGATTCATCGGCGAGCCTAGAATCACCAATTTCCACACCGTGAAACTTTACGTGCTCACCACCTTGCCTCTGGCTCAATCAGACTCCAAGTATAATGAACACACAGCTTGACTCATCAATATTCATGAATCGAGGCAAGATTTGTCAATTTGGTTCATTTCAAGGCTTCCACTATCATCAGGGCGCACACTGTTTTCGTTCAAAAATGTCCAGAGCCTTTAATTTCGGTCGAATTTTGAATTAAAAAAAAAAATTAAACTTCATTAAACTCTAAAGAGCTTGACGCTCCGAACTTTTGTACATACCCATTTTTTACGAGGGTGGAGGTTTTAATCGAAGAAACAATTAAATTTAAAAAATCGAACTCTATTTTTAACATTTTTCCATTTAAAGTAATAAACGATAAAGAACAAATTAAAGCATTCAAAGTGGAACTCTTGAATTTTAAACTTTTAAAATAGATGTTTAATTAAATTTGATGGTCAATTAAATTTAAAAAATTGAAATCTATTTTAAACATTTTTCCACATAAAGTAATAAACAATAAAGAAGAAATTAAATCATTCAAAGCGAACTCTTGAATTTTCAACTTTTAAAATAGATGTTTAAAAGTTTTTCAATTCAACAATTTTAAATTAAATGCAGATAAACTGCCAAATTTAGAACAGTTTCAATACTCGAAATTAAAGAATCAAGCAATGAACTATACAATTTTTCCAAATTATATTATTTTAAGTAATTTTAAGCTAGTCACGTTAAAAATTGAAAAATCTTTTTTTTTCGAAACTTTTAAATATATTTCAAAATAAATTAAATTTTTCCTACAACTTGTAGAAAATCCTGCAGATTAACCAAAAATCCTTTAAATTTGAAATTATAAATAACAATAGGAACACTTACTATTTGTAGAAAAAAGTAGAGTAATTTTAAGAGAGCCGAATTTAAAACAAAGTGTAGATTTTTGCAGATTTCAAACAACAAATTTACAATTTTTTTAAGAATTGTGACAGGCTTCAAAAAAATAAAAACATTTTTTGTAAAAGAAAATTTAAAAAGATGATTTTTTTTAATTTGCAGGATTTTACAAAAGTTGTCGGAAAAATTCGGTTAATTTTGGAATCATTACAAGTTTTTAATTAATTTTGAATCTTTTCAAAACTTCGAAATATCGCTTAAAATTACTGAAATTTTTTCTAAAAAAATAAGTGTTATTTATTCGACAGATTTGAACAATTTTACTTGCAAATTAAACAGTTTTTAAGTTGCTTACTGTTAAATATCTGGTTTCAATTTACTCGTCTTAAATTTTAATATAACAAATAATATAAATGAAGACCTTAAACTTTGAATAAAAAATATTTTATTGATCAATCATTAAAATTCTTATCCATCCGCCACCATGTTTTACGCTTTAATAACTGATCAGGTAAACTTTATATTGTCATAATTGAATGATTAGGGACTCATAGAAAACAAATAATTTGTTCATTATTCCATTTATTTGTCATAAACAAATTTTATGAACAAATTAGCAAATAGTCTTATGATCGATAAAAAAAATTCTGTTTGCTAAAAGCGCTTCATATTAATTTAGGATTGATATTTAATTACGAAATTAATTGAAAAGTTTATAATAACCATTGTTATAAACAATTCTTGTGGTAAAATATTAAAATTTCAGATTTTTTCAAATGATAATTTCCTTCAATCGCCAGAACGACTT
>JAWWLR010000148.1:10049139-10070412 GCA_035041075.1 Acraspis erinacei | reverse complement strand
ATCTTATTCGTGAAAAACTTTTTTTAAATTGAAAAGTAATCTCAACTATTAGGTTGAAAATTTAATTAAAAATTAAAATATTCACTTCAAACTTTTTTTGTGTATAGAAAATCAATCTTTTTGATTGAAATTTCATTTCTTTGATTGAAAATTACCTTTTTTATTATTGAAAATTAATTTTTTTAAACTAAAAATGTAGCTGTTCCATTTTTCGTCAAAATTTTTATTAGAAATTTAGTATTTCTGTAACTTCAAATTAAATTATTATATTTTTTTTTAAAATTAATTTATTTTCTTAAAAATTTGTTTTTATTCGAAAGAAAATTAAACTGTTTGGTAAACAACATTTTTTTGATTGACATTGCATAATTTTAATTAATTTCTTTGCGTAAGAATTTAGACAATTTGATTGAAAATTCTTTTTTCTTATGACAGTGAATTTTTTTCACTCAAGATTTAGCTAATTCATTTTTTCTAGAAAATTGATCTATTTTAGTTAAAAAGTCACTTTTTTGGTCAAAAATACAATTATTCTGGATTGTAAATTCTATATTTTTTTCTTTAAAAATAAGTTTTCATGACTTAAAAACTCAACATTTTAGATCAGATTTAAAAATTAATCTCTTTTGTTGAAAACTCCTATTTTATTAATAAATTCAACCGTTTTTTGATATAGAAAATTATCATATTTTTATTGGAAATATCAACTATTACACTTTTTGTCAAGAATGAATTTTTTAAATAAAAGATTCTTGCAAATTCCCTTTCTCCTGATTGAAAATTAATTATTTTCACTGAAGATGTAATAATAAAGTGTTACATTAATCCATCTTAAATTTTTAATTAATTAAAAAGAGAAAGATTCCTTCAATATTTTCTAAAATGAGTTTCCTATAATCCATGTAATCTTTTGCAATCAAAGCCAAAAATCCGAGTAATTAATACCTCGGATTTCACAAAATTTGAACTGAATATTGATCACTCACCATTGGTGTGAGGGCAGAAGGATCCCGTCTCGGAGATTTTGCAACAACCGGGTAAAATCGACCAGTCAAGGTAGTCGTCCAACCACGAGGAGGCTGGTTTTGCGATATAACTTCTGTTTGGTTGTTGCGAAGCGACAAAAATCTGGGTCGTCACAGAATCGTCATTACAATATTGTCCACTGCACACCAAATTCTGCGCTCTTGTGTCCGAATAATTCAATCCGCCCTTCACGACAAAGTACATTGGTGGTCCGATCGACAAGTAGCTGTTCAAATACTAATAAACAAATAAATAAAAAAACATTAACAATAAGAAATTTTTTTTATTCAGTATTTAAAACTATAATTATTCTCCAAGAACTATTCAGCATTAAAAAAATTAAGCAAAAAAAGACGAAAAATCGTTGTTTAAATGCTATTTTTTTTACTGCTAACTATTCTTTTTTATTATTAATGGAAAGTTTGTCAAAAATTAGAACTTACAGCTATAAATTGTAAATTGTCATTAAATTTTAATAAATTATGTAAAATCATTATTTTTCACTATTTAAGACTGATTTTTTAAAAAGATTTTAGTTCGAAGCCTTTAACATTTTTTATGATTTTCCTTATTGTAGGTTTTTGATTAGAATAAATAAATTTCTAATATTGTGTTAAATAATCTAAACTTTAGAAAAAAATTATCAATTAAAAAGTTCCTAAAATATGATATAAAATAATAATCTTATTTTTAAGTTTCAAATTTCTAAAATTTAAATTATCTCAAACAAGGGACTTAAAAATACCGTTATAATGATATTTTCGGTCAATTTTTTCGTTAAAATATAATTAAATAGAAAAAATGATTTTTTAAATAACTTTATTATTTTAAATTTGATAAATATTTTAATAATATTTTTAACAAATCAACTGCATAGGAATTCCACGTATAAAAATGATAGTATATAACGTTAAACTTTATAGTAATTTTACTACATTTTTTGAGAATTTCTGGAGGAATATATTCAAATTTTATGTAATTGCACAGGATTTCAAGGGATTTTATAATATTTTAATGAAAATTAAAAAATATATATTTACAAGAACTGAGGGATTCAAGAATTATAAAGATTTGAAGAGATTTTCAATATTTCAAGGTGCTTCTAATTTTTTTTAATTTGAAAAATTTTAGGATATTTGAAAATATTCCAAAAAATTTTAATAGATTAAAGGAACTTTTAAAGGGGTTTGAACGATTTTAGGGCATTTAAAAAGTTTCCAACAAATTTTCAAAGGATTTCAAGAGTTTTCAAAACATCTAAAAAATGTCAAGATATTTTAAAAAATTCGAAGTATCTAAAATATTGAGAGATTTGAAAAATTTCGAGGAATTTCCAGGAATAATCATATTTAATGTAATTTCGAAAAATTTCACAATATTTTAATGAAATTAAAAAAAATATATATTTCCAAGAATTACGAGGTTTATAAAATTTTTTACTGATTTTAGGGTGTTATATAAATTAATTAAAATGTATAAATTCTGAGGAATTTTCAAGAGCTTTCAAAAATTTCAAGGGATTTAAAAAATTGAAATTATTGGAAATATTCAGAGATTTGAAAATTTTCAAGGAATATCGTCAGATTTGGTGTAATTTTAAGAGATTTTATTGTACTTTAATGAAATTTCAAAGAAATTATTTACAGGAATTGAGGCATTTCAAAGAATATTCTAGATTTTTAATATTTCAAGGTATTTCCAAAGATTTTTAAAATTTTGAAAGATTTTAGGATACATATTTTAAAAGATTCCACGGAATTTAAATATATTTCCAAAAAATTCAAAGAATTTAAAAGATTTTAGGGTATTTTAAAAGACTACAAGAAATTTTCAAGACCTTTTAAAAATTTTAAGGGGTTTTAAAGAATTCAAATTATTGGAAATATTGAGATTTGAAAAATTCGTGTAATTTTACGGGATTTTATAATATTTTATTGAAATTTGAAGAAAATTATTAATCAGAACTCAGGAATTTCAAAAAATTTTAAAGATTTAAAGAGATTTTCAATATTTCAAGGTATTTCCAAAGATTATAAAAACCATGAAAGATTTTACGATTATTTACAAAGTTTTCAAAGAATTTAATTAAATTTCAAAATCTTTTAAATACTTTAGGGCATTTTAAAATATTCCACAGAATTTTCAAGATTTAAAAAAAAAATTCAAGAGATATCAAAAGAATTCAAATTATTGGAAATATGAAGATTTTTTAAATTTCAAAGAATGTCAAGGAATATCATCAGATGTCCTGTAATTTTCGGGGATTTTATAATATTTTAATTAAATTCCAAAAAAAATTATTCACAAAAATTGAGGGATGTCAATGTGTCACCGATTTGAAGACATTTTTAACATTTCAAGGGATTTACAAAGAATTAAAATTTTTAAAGATTTTAAGATAATTAAAAAAACTCCAAAGGAATTGCAATAGATTTCAGAATTTTTCAAAGGATTTAAAAAAATTCCAAGGAATTTTCAAGGCCTTTAAAAAATTGTACAGGATTTCAAAAGGTTTCAAAGGATTTGAATTATATTTGAGGGTATTTTAGGATTTCAAGGAAGTTTTTTGAGATAAAAAATTTCAAAAGATTTAAAAGATTTTGGGGTATTTTCACAAATTCCAAGGAATATTCGAAAGCTTTCAAAATATTTCAAAAAGTTTCAGAAAATTAAAAAGATTTTAGGATATTAAAAAAAAATCCAAGGAATTTTCGAGAGCTCTAAAAATATTTGAAGGATTTCAAAAAGATTCAAAGGATTCGAAGTAAGTGTATTTTGAAGGATTCCAAAGAATGTTTAAGAGATAAAAAATGTTTACAATTTTTAAAAGATATCAGAGTATTAAGAAAAAGATTTTTAAAAAGTTTTGTCACTATTTTTTAAATTAATACAGTTTTTTTTATTGTTACATAGTTCACAGCTGATAATTATAGTTGTAAATAATAATTTTTACAACCCTTTTCCTCAATTAAAAATGGATTTCATATCAAAATAACAAAAAATGCACTATTATTTTTTTGTTTTTTGTTTTATCACGGATGCGTAAACAGAAGATCTATTTATTTTGTTTACGTTCTCTGAAATTGAAAAAAATTGCTCTGCCGTAATAATTTTTAAATTATATCTTTTTAATTCTTACTTGGAAGTATTTCAGTACGAAGCTATCCTCAGGCATCGAGAGCTCCTGATCCAATCCAATTTCTATGTGAGGCACGACAGCAACGCTGGCGCAAAGCCATCCAAAGAAAATAACCATCACACTAGCTCGCACCCATTTTTTCATCAAAAGAGGGACATATGCTACCTTGAAAATTTTGTACAAGAGTCCATCAACCACTTCCTCGCCGCTGTCTTTTTTCGATCCCCGGATAAAGCAACATACGTCCAATCTGTTATTCTGCAAATTTCAAAACAGAATTCGGTTCTCGATTCAAATACTATAAATTCGCCCCAGGCAGCACGCAAATTAGGCATTGGATTTCTATTTTATTTATTTTTTTTAATTTTTATAAAAACAATATTTAGTATTAAAATTCCATTTATTTAACAGTGGCCAAAAAACTTCATTTTCAAAATTCCCTGAAGAATTAATCTTTTACAGACGGAATAAAACAATTAAAATTCAGAATAAAATTAAAGAATGTAGAATTTAATTATTTCTTTCTTCAATCTAAAAGGATCAATTTGTAGCAAATTAGTACAATTGTTTTACCAAAAGAGTTTAATTTTCAAAAAAAGTTAAAATTTCAAGTAACCTTAATAATTTTTTAACCAAACATTTGAATTTCCAATCTGTAAAGATAAATTTGCAACAAAATAGTTGAATTTGTAATAAAAAAGGATACTTTTTCAACGAAATTGTCGAATTTTGAACCAAAAAAGAAGAATTTTCAGCAAAAGTTGAATATTGAACAAAATACTTAAATTTTCAAATAAAAGAAATGAATTCTAATCCAAGAATATAATAATAGTTAATGTTTCAATTATAGATCATTATATTTCAACTAAAAAAAGATGACTGTTTTTACCAAAATATTAATTTTCAGTTCAAAAGGATTAATTTTCAATAAAACCGTTCAACTTTTTGAAACGAAAATATGAATTTTTACACCGCAGAATGAATTTTCAACAAAAAAGTGAAATTTCATCCAAACTATATAATTTTTAGAATTTCCAATCTGTAAAGATAAATTTGAAACAAAACAGCAGAATTTACAATAAAAAAAGGATCAATTTTCAACAACATAATTAAATTTTCAACCAAATTGTCGAATTTCGAACCAAAAGACATGATTTTTCAGCAAGAGTTGAAATTTCAACAAAATAATTAGATTTTAAATCAAAATAGATGAATTCTAAACCAAGAATATAATAATAGCTGAAATTTCAATTAGCAAAAATGATCTTTCAACCAAAAAATATTACTTTTTGACCAAAATATTAATTTTCAGTCCAAAAGGACGAATTTTGAATTAAGCAGGTCAATTTTTTAAAACGAAAATATGAATTTTCACACCATACAATGAATTTTCAATCCAAAAGGACAAATTAAAAAAAATAGTAGTATTGGTTACCAAAAGAGTTGAATTTTCAACAAAAAAGTTCAATTTCAACCAAACTATATAACTTTTAGGAATTTCAAATTTGTGAAGATAAATTTGTACCAAAACAGCAGAATTTACAATAAAAAAGGATCAATTTTCAACAACATAATTAAGTTTTCAACCAAATTATCGAATTTTGAACCAAAAGACATAATTTTTCAGCAAGAGTTGAAATTTCAACAAAATAATTAGATTTTCAACCAAAATAGATGAATTCTAACCAAGAATATAATAATAACAACTGATATTTGAATTAGAAAAAATTATCTTTCAACCAAAGAATTTGACTTTTTTACCAAAATATTAATTTTCAGTTCAAAAGGACTAATTTTCAATAAAACCGTTCAATTTTTTAAAACGAAAATATGAATTTTTGCACCGTACAATGAATTTTCAACAAAAAAGTGAAATTTCAACCAAACTATATAATTTGTAAGAATTTCCAATATTTAAAGATAAATTTGCAACAAGACCGCAGAATTTATAATAAAAACGGATCAATTTTTAACAAAATAATTAAAATTTCGAAAAAATTGTCGAACTTTGAAACAAAAGACATGATTTTTCAGCTAGAATTGAATTTTCAACAAAATAATTAGATTTTCAACCAAAATAGATGAATTCTAAACCAAGAATATAATAATAGCTGACATTTCAATTAGAAAAAAAATTATATTTCAACTAAAAAAAATATTACTTTTTTTAACAAAATATTAATGTTCAGTTCAAAAGGACGAATTTTCAATAAGACAGTTATATTTAAAAAATTTTAAATACTAATTTTTACACCATACAATGAATCTTCAACAAAAAAGTGAAATTTGAACCAAAATTTATATTTTTAAAGAATTTCCAAAAATTATTAATTTTGAACGAAATAATTAAATTTTCACCCAAATTGTCGAATTTTGAACCAAAAGACATGATTTTTCAGCAAGAGTTGAATATTTAACAAAATAATTAAATTTTTCAATAAAAGAAATTTAATCTAAACCAAAAATGTAATAATAGAATTTTCAATTCGGAAAAATTGTCTTTAACTAAAAAAGATGCTTTTTCACCAAAATAGTAATTTTCAGTCCAAAAGGACAAATTTTCAATTAAGCAGGTCAATTTTTTAAAACGAAAATATGAATTTTGACACCATAAAATGAATTTTCAATCCAAAAGGACAAATTAAAAAAAAAGTAGAATTGTTTACCAAAAGAGTTGAATTTTCAA
The DNA here is from genome assembly GCA_035041075.1 of Acraspis erinacei. Lineage (NCBI taxonomy): Eukaryota > Metazoa > Arthropoda > Insecta > Hymenoptera > Cynipidae > Acraspis > Acraspis erinacei. The sequence goes on along the minus strand of JAWWLR010000148.1, from coordinate 10,063,561 downwards.
CAAAAAAGTTCAATTTAAACCAAACTATATAATTTTTAAGAATTTCCAATCTGTAAAGATAAATTTGCAACAAAACAGCAGAATTTACAATAAAAAAGGATCAATTTTCAACAAAATAATTAAATTTTCAAATAAAAGAAATGAATTCTAAACCAAAAATCTAATAATAGACTTTTCAATCCGGAAAAATTGTCTTTAACTAAAAAAGATGCTTTTTGCCAAAAATATTAATTTTCAGTCAAAAGGGATGAATTTTCCATAATATAGTTGAATTTTAGAGCAAAATATGACTTTTTGACAAGTTAGATGATTTTTCAACAAAATAGTAAAATTCACAACCAAGGAGTTCAATTTTCAACACAAAAGGACGAATTTTTAACAAATGAAATAAATTTTCAAGCAAATAGTTAATTTTTTAAACTAAAAAATATTAATTTTTAACAAAAAACGGATTAGTCCGATCTTCATTTGAAAAAAAAGAATTATCAATAAACAAACGAAGTTTCTAAAAAGCAGTGGAATTTTCTACCAAATTGTTTAAACTTAATCCAAAAAATACGAATTATCTAAAAATCAGCTCAATTTTTAAACCCGTAAATGTGAATTAAAATAGTTAATTTTCGGCCAAACAACCGAATTTTTAACTAAATAGTTAAATTTTCAGTTAAAAAAATTATTTTGGAACCAAAAAAATAATTTTCAACAAAACAGTTTCATTTTCCATCAAAGTAATGTATCTTCAACAAAGTAGTTAAATAATCAACCAAACAGTTTGAGTTTTACAATAATACAAATATTTTTTCAACCAAACATGTAACAGTTAAATTTTCAATTAAAATAATTAATTTTCAACCAGAAATATGAATTTTTAACAAAATAGTTCAATTTTTAAACGACGCGATGGATCTCCAACAGACAAAATCAATTATTAAAAAAGTCATTCTACTTTTCAACCAACTAGTTGAATTGGTATCCATGAAAGAATTTTCAATAAAATATAGAAAGAAAATTGTAACCACACTGTCGAATCTTTAAGCCAAAATACGAGCTTTCTACAAAACAGTTGAATTCTCAATTCAGTTATATGAATTTTCAAACAAATTTTATATTTTCAAACGGAAAATATGAATTACCTACAAAAATAGTTAAATATTCAAACCATCAAAATGATTTTACAACTAAAATGAAGAATTTTCAAACAAAAAAAGGAATTTTTAACATGATATTCTAACTTTTAACCAATAATTTGAATTTTTTAAAAGATTAATTTTCAAATAAAAATATTAATTTTCTACCAAAAAATGCATTAATTTTAACGAAATAGTTGAATTTTTAATCAAAGGGCACAAATTTTCAACCAAACAGTTGAATTTTTAACTATAAAAAAAATAAATTTTTAACAGAAAAAGGAATAGTTACATTTTTAGGAAAAAAAAAATAATTTTCATCTTAGCTGATGAATTTTTAAACTAAATTGATGAATACTCAACTAGAATTGTTCAATTTTCAACGAGAAAATGAGTTTTAAACTAAAACAATGAATCTTCAACTACAATAGTTTAACTTTAAAAAAAAATGTTGTATTAAAAAATATAAATCATCAATCAATTTCAACAAAAAATTGAATAATTAAATTTTCAGTCAAAAAATGAATATTAAAAAAAATAAGAAGAAAAAACATGTTTTCAATAAAAATAGCTCATTTTTCAACCCAAGAGAAATAAATTTTTAATCAAAATTACGAATCTTTAAAAAGAAAAATTTTAACCAGATTCAAACTTTTAATAAAGTAAATTTATTTCCAATCTAAAAGATGAATTTCTATCTAAAATGATACACATTTATCTGGCATACTTGAATTTTCTACCTACAAGAAGAATTTTTAGACAAGAAGATTAACTTTCAAAGAAAAATATATTTTTTCTGTTAAAAAAAATCGATTTTTTAACAAGATACATGTATTTTGAAAAATAGAGTTATTTTTCTGTTGAAGAAGATCAATTTTCAACTAAAAATGAAACAGTTGAATTTTTAGTTGAAGGAAAATAATTTTTTTACCAAACTGATGAATTTTTAACTACAAAGAAAAATATTTAAACAACGAGATTAGATTTCAAAGAAGAAAAAATAATTTTCTACCAAAAGTCGATTTTTTAACGAAATACGTGAATTTCCAATGAAATTAATTAATTTTCAATTTATGAAGACAATTTTTCTACGGAAATAGTTTAAAATTTTAGTTGAAAAATTGATTTCCAACAATGTAGTTACATTTTTAAAAAGAAATGAATTTTTCAATTAAAATGATGAATTATCCAACAAAAAATGAATTTTCAACAAAATTGATAATATAATTCAGAAATATTTCCAGAAGGAACTTTTAAATTGTGTCAAATTTTCACTTGGAATAGGAATTTTTTTCAACTCCTTTCTTTAAAAAATCCAAGTTTTAATTCTTGAAAAAAATTCCCGTTCGATGCCAAAAATCACTTTTCAAAATTTACCAAAATTACTAAAATACTGAAAACTTGAATTTTGCCTACGATCAGAAGTAAATTCCCCGTTTTTAAATTCAATTTCCGGCCAATTCGTCACCCTTGTCTGAATATATATTTGTTAATTCTACCGAAAAAACCTTTCTTTTTTAGCCACTCTTGAGTAGGTACAACAAAATAAAGATTGAGAATGAGACTTACATTTTGTCGGATGGTGTCCAGAGCCAAGAGACTGACGAAGCACGTGATCTGGAGTAAAAAGTCAACAAGAAGTGCCATTCCGGCGTACAAAGCAAAGGCTTTAACAGCTGGCATGTCGGAGAGACTTCCTGTACAAAATAAATTAAAACAGATTTTTAATTTCACTTTCAATCTATATTTAAATTATAAAATAAAATTATAAAATAAAAGTATAAATCACGTAAAATTGGGGAAGTAATATGAGTATTTATATAAAATTTATTAATCATAAATTTACAAAATAATAATAAATGAATAAACAAATAAGTGGTCATCCACAAATTACAAATCTGACCTCTTTTCGTGTAAATTTCATCTTATTTGGTTAAAAATTCAATAAATTTTGTTTGTTTGTTAAATAATGGAACTGTCTATTTAAAAATTAATCTGTTTTGTTGAAAATTCAACTCTTTTGTAGAAAATTCGTATTTTCTGCTCGATAATTTAACAATATGAATGAAAATTCAACAATTAAAAAAAAATGAACAACTTAATAGAAAGTTTAACTATTCCTTCGAAAGCTGAAATATCCATTTTTATTTGATGATTCATCAATTTAGTTAGAAATTAATTTTGATGTTGTTAAAAATTTACCATTTTTCAGTCGAAAATCCATGTGTTTTGTTAAAAATTCGTATTTTTTGGTAGAAAATTATTCCACTTGCTTGAAAATTTAACTACATATTTGGTTGCTTTTGTTGGAAATTCTCTTTTTTCTTGTAGAAAATTAATTTCGATGACGAAAAAAGCAACAGTTTTGTTGAAAATCAATTTTCTTGTTGAAACTTTATATTTTTGGGGTGAAAATTCAACTGTGTTGTAACATAAAAAATTTTCCTTTTCGTCTTGAACCTTCAAAAATTTGATAGAAATCTTCTTTAGGAGAAAATTGTTTCTTTTGGTTGAAAATTTATTTATATTATTGACAATTCGTCTTTTTCTAAAGAAAATAAATTTTTGTTTGTTAAAAAAAACACTGACTGATAGAAAACTAATACTATGTTTTAATAGAGAATTTCAATTTTTTGAAATTCAAATTTTTTTTGAAATATCAAATACTATCATTTTTGTTGAAAATTTATCTCTTTCGCTGAAAATTGAACAGAATTATTGAAAATTCATTTTTTGGGTCGAAAATGAGATTTTAATCTAAAAATTCAACTATTCAAATGAAAATTGAAAAACCTTTTAGTTGACACTTTATATTTTCGGGTGGAAAATTTAACTGTGTTTTTATATAAAAATTTGTCTTTTTGTCTTGAAAAGTTCAAATTTTCTTACAAAATTCAACTGTTTTGTTGAAAATGTGTGTAATTTGTTGAAAATTCGTCTTCTTTGGGAGAAAATTATTTCTTTTGGTTGAAAATTAGTCTATTTGGTTGAAAATTTATTTATTTTGTTAACAACTCGTCTTTTTCTGTAGAAAATTCCCTTTTTTGGGTTAAAAATAAATTTTTAAAATGAAAATTTACCTATTTGGTTGAAAATCAACTTTTTTGTTGAAACTTTTTATTTTCGGGTTAAAAATTGAACTGTGCGGTATATAAAAAATTGTCTTTTTTCTTGAAAATTTAACAGTTTAGTAGAAAATTTAACTGTTTTGTAAAAAAATTCGTTTCTTTTGAATAAAAATTTAATTATTCCAGTATTTATTAAAAATTGATCTTTTTAGTTTAAAAATTCAACGATTTGGTTGAAAATTCGTTATTTTTTAGAAAATTATACCCCTTGGTTAAAAATTAAATTATATGATTAAAAATTCATTTATTTTGTGAATAATTCGTCTTTGCTGGTAGCAAATAAAATTTTTTAAATTCTTTTTTAAATTGAAAATGCAACTTCGGGGTTGAAACATGAACTAATTTCTTAAACATTAATTTTTTTTGAAGATTAATCATTTTTAGTAGAAAATTAATCTTTTTGGAACAAAATTGAACTGAATTGTTGAAAATTCCTTTTTTGGGTTAAAAATAAATTTTGTACAGTGAAAATCTAACTGCTTGTTAAAAAATCAACTTTTTTGTTGAAACTTTATATTTTCAGGTTGAAAATTCAACTTTGCTGTAAATAACAAATTTTTCTTTTGTCTTAAAAATTCAACAGTTTAGTAGAAAACTTAACTGTTTTGTAAAAAATGAGTTTTTTTTTTAAATAAAAATTTAATTATTCCAGTTTTCATTAAAGATTGAGGTTTTTAGTTTAAAAATTTAACGATTTGGTTGAGAATGTGTGTAGTTTGTTGAAAGTTCGTCTTTTTTTGAGAAAATTATTCCTTTTGGCTAGAAATTAAATTATTTGATTGAAAATTTATTTATTTGGTTAATTCGTTTTTTTTTTTGGTAGAAAATCTTTTTTTTTAATTCAAATCTTTTTTTGTTGAAATATCATATATTATATTTTTTGTTGAAAATTCGTCTGTTTAAATTGAAAATGCAACTCCGGGGTTGAAACTTGAATGACTTTCATACAAAATTCATTTTTTTGTTGTTGAAAATTCATAATTGTAGTAGAAATTTCATCTCTTTTATTAGAAAATTGAACTGAATTGTTAAAAACTCCTTTTTTGGGTTAAAAATCAATTTTTTAACTAAAAATCTAACTTTTTGGTTAAAAATTCAGCTATTTGTTCGGAAATTTATATATTTTCTTGAAAATTCATCGGTTTGGTTTGAAACTTAACTATTTTGTTGAAAATTCATGCATTTTTTTAACATTCCTCTTCTCTGGAAGAATATTAATCTCTTTATTTAAAAAGTTAATTATTTGGTTCAATATTCATGTGTTTTGTAAAAACCTTGCCTTTTTGCCTTAAAAATTCAACATTTTGAATGTTTTTTTTTATTCTTTATTAAAAGAAAATTTTTTTTCTTAAAAATGCTTACACTTGGCTGAAAGTTAAACTACTTAATTAATTCATAAAAAAAAACAGCCCCCCTCCTGTAGCTAAAAATTGAGTTCGGCCCCATAGTAAAAGAAAATATAAAATAGATTAAATTGAAAAGAAATTTACCAAGGAAGAAGCAGCAACTCTCCGAGACACTCGTGAGCAACATGCTAGGTCCTACCTGGCCGAGGGTACGACCAATGTGTTCAGGAATCGACTCGTTTGGCCTTCTTCCTTCCCGCTGGCTGGTTTGCACGAGGATGAAAATATTGTCGACGCCGACTGCCAACACCAGGAAGGGAATTACCTCGATGATGATCAAGGTCGCGGGCACTCCAATGAAACCAAAAAGTCCAACTGAGCAAATCACTGAAGCCAGGACGATTATCACGCCACCCAATCCAAGCGTGATTTTAGAATCGTACTGAAATTTTAATTTAAAAAAAAACAACAGATTATCTCAAGATGTTGGGACAAAAATTAATTAATTACAAAAATCTGCGACGCTTTCAGTTTGAATACATTAATTTTGAAAGTTTTAAATACAATGTTAAAGATTTTTCAATTTTAAACGGCGAAAAGGAAAATGATTTTTTTTTTTTTTAAATAGAACTTACATTTTTTCGATTGAAAAGATCTATACAATCACTTTAAATATCACTTGATAGTACATGATATGTGAAATTTAGTAATAATATTTGTCATCTGTAATATTTCTATTATTTAAATTTAAAATCATACTTTTCAATGCACAAATCTAAGACAATTGAATTTTTGAAGAAAAAAAACATGGCTTTTTAAAAAAATTGATAACACATTAATTAAATTAATTGGTAAAAATGATAAATAAATTATAAAATAATAAATAAGTTGTTCAATTATCAGCCTATAAATAGAAATTTTCAGCATAAAACAGTTTAATTCTAAAACAAAAAAATTCTTCAACCTAAAACAGTTTAAAAAAAAAAACGAATATTCAGTAAACAAGTTAAATTTTCGACAAAAAAGTTGAATTTTTCACAAAATAGTTGAATTTGTACGAAAATAATAAAAATTGTAACTAAAATTATGCACCTTTAATAAAAAGATTAAATTTTTAACAAAGTACTTGAACTTTTAACCAAGTAATTAATTTTTCAATAAAAAAGATTAATTTTCAAAAAAAAATACAATAGCTGATATTTAAACTAAAAAAATATTTTAATTTTAAATAAAAAACAGTAGAATTTATCCAAAACAGAAGAATTATGAACAAAAAAAATATAACTGTTGATATTTCAACCAAAAAATATTTTTATTTTAAATAAAAAATAGTTGAATTAAATCAAAAAATTCAAATCTCATTGAATCCTAAAAAAAAACAGATTAATTTTTAACCAAACAAGTTGCACTTTTAAGCAAGAAAATAAAGTTTCGAACTGTTAAATTTTAAAGTCAAAAAGGAGAATTCTACAGAAAAACCGCTGCATTTTCTACCGAAATAATAGAATTTTGAACCTACACAGACGAACTAAAAAAAACTGAATTTTTAAGTCAAAAAATGATTTGTAACCAAAAATGGAAATAATTTTCAACAAAAAGTTACGTCATCCGCCAAAAAAATGAATGTTTAACAAAGTATGTAAATTTTTAAACAAGAATTTACAAAATACATCAATTTTCAACCAATTATTTGAAATTTCATCTACTGAATATCATTTTTTTTTACCAAAAATGGAACAGTTAAATTTTCAGATAAAAATTAATTTTCAATATGGAAAAAAATCAAAATAATTAAGATTTAAAAAAATTATATAAATTTTCAAGTAAATACTTGAATTATTAACCAAAAATGGAATAGTTACATTTTTAGCCGAAGAAATTAATTTTAATACATCAATTTTCCATTAAAAACATGGAATAGTTACATTGCTAACAAAAAAAAATCAATTTTCAACTAAACTTAATAAAATAAAATAAATACACAAAAAATACAGATTAATTTTATACCAAAAAATTACATTTTTCAACAAAATACATCAATTTTCAACCAAATAGTTGAATTTTCTACTTAAGATAAATTTTCAACCAAAAATGGAATGGTTAAATGTTCAACCAAATTAATATGTAAATATACATTTAACTATTATATTTTTGATTGAAAATTTATCTCTTTTTTTTTTAATCGCGTCCTTTTTGAGAAAAAAAAATTTCGTCCTTTTGGAAAATTCAACTGAAAATTTATTGTTTCGGTAAATTTTTTTGGTTGTCAATTAATCTGTTTTATTTGAGGATTCAAGAATTTTAATTAAAATTCTTTTTTTTTAATCCTTTAATCCTTGGTTTAAAGTTGAAATACTTCCTTGAAAAATTAGTTTTTCGTTTTTAGTTTGAATATTTTTGGGTTAAAATGCAAGTGTTTAATTTAAAATTTATCTGTTTTAATTGAGGATTCAAATATTTAGTTGAAAATTTTTTCCGTTGGCTTAATCCTACTGTTTTTTGTTATTGAAATTTATTAAAATATTAACTATTAAATTTGTCGTTAAAAATTATTTTTTTTAGTTAAAAATGCAAGTGTTTAATTTAAAATTAATCTGTATTAATTGAGGATTCAAATATTTAGTTGAAACTTTTTTTTTCTTTGGCTGAACCCTACTGTGTTTTTTTTAATTTATTAAAATATTAACTATTAAATTTGTCGTAAAAAATTAATTTTTGTTTTGTTTAAAATGCAGGTGTTTAATTTAAAATTAATCTATTTTAATTGAGGATTCTAATATTTAGTTCAAATTTTTGTTTCGTTGGCTGAATCCCACTGTTTTTTTTAATTTATTAAAATGACTATTAAATTTGTATTTAAAAATTAATTTTTTTTTAATAGTAGATTTAACTATTGTGTTGAAAATTCAACTTATTATTGGTTATAAATGAACTTGTTTGTTAAAAATGCATATTCTCGACTTGAAAATTTAACAATTTGTGTATAAAATTCAAGTATTTGGTAGAAATTTAATCGATTTTCTAGAAAGTTCGTTTCTTTAACTGAAAATGAATATTATCATTAAAAAAATTAACCACTTCATTTTGGGTTGAAAACGTATAATTTTTTAGTTTAAAAAATTAACTATTTAGTAAAAATGTATGTATTTTATTTAAAAAATTCGTCTTTTCTCTTACGAAATTAATGTTCTTGGTTGAAAATTTAACCATTTGGTGAAAAACTTATGTAGTTTTGTTAAAAATTAATCTTTTAAATCGAAAATTTATCTTTTTGATTAGAAATTTTAATTTTTCGTTAGAAATTTTAATATTTGGTTAAAAATTCAACTATTTGGTTGAAAATGTAACTTTTTTGTTGAAAGCTTATCCGTTTCGCTTTAAAATTTTAAAAAATTTTGATAAAATTTGTTTTCTTAGTTTGCTAAAAAAAAAATCTTTCTTCCTTGAAAATTGATCTTTTTGATTTGAAAATTAATCTCATTTGGTAGAAAAGTAAAATTTATTCTTTAAATAAAAAATGCAATTCTTTGTTTGACAATTAAACTTTTTATTTAAGGATTTAACGATTCTTGTGGTAATTCGTCCTTTTTGGTAGAAAATTAATCTTCTTAGACAAAACTTCATTTTTTTGTATTGAAAATGCAACTATTTGGTTTAAAATTAAAATCCTTTATTGTAATCAAATCCGTTTGGCTTAAAAATTCAAAATTTTGGATTAAATTTATTTTTATTCACTAAAAAATGTTTCTTGATGGAAAATTGATTTTCTTGATTTGAAAATTCATCTCCTCTGGTAGAAAGCTCATATTTTTAAAATAAAAAAAGCAATTCTTTGGTTGACAATTAAACTTTTTTGGTTAAGGATTTAACGATTCTTGTGGAAATTCGTCCTTTTTGGTAGAAAATTAATCTTCTTAGACAAAACTTCATTTTTTTGCTGTTGAAAATTCAACTATTTGGTTTAAAATTAAACTTTTTTTTAAGTTCAATTGTTTGAATTATAATTCATTTAGCTTTAAAATTCAACATTTTGGATTAATTTTGCAATCTTTACTGACTGAAGAATCTTTCTTGGTTGAAAATTGATCTTTGTTATTTGAAAATTCATCTCATTTGGTAGAAAGCTTATCTTTTTTAAATAAAAAATGCAAATTCTTTGGTTGAAAATTAAATTTTTTTGGTTAAGGGTTTAATGATTCTTTTGGAAATTCGTCATTTTTGGTAGAAAATTAATCTTCTTCGACAAAACTTCATTTTTTGGTTTCAAAATTCAACTATTTTGTTCAAAATAAAACTCTTTTTTTTACAGTTCAATTGTTTGAATTATAATTCATTTGGCTTCAAAATTCAACATTATGGATTAAATTTCTGTTATATTTACTAAAAAATCTTTCGTGATTTACGATTCAACGATTTTGTTGGAAATTCTTCCGCTTTGGTTCAATTCAACTGTTTTTTTTTTTTATTTAAAAAGAAAAATCTTCTCACGTTTAAGTCGGAAAGTAAGAAAATATTCATTTTTGATTCGAAATGTACTAGCAAAATCGTGTCATGACTCAAAAAAAAAAGAAAAGTGTCAAATAGTATCAATAGTGTCCAGTTATTTACCAAAAGTCGACTGCAATTTCGAATTTGACCCAGAGAGACTGCAATGTAGGCAAACATGATGAGATACGAGACGAGGATCGTGAGAACATCTGACTGTGATTCTCGATTTAACTCGTCTTCGATGGAACGCTCGGAAGTGAAGGCAACGTCCATATAGGCCGGTTTCTTTGTCGCTGTCCAATTTTTCATAAATTCAATATACTTCTCTTCCCACTCCATCGCCGGCTGAAGTTTTGTTTTGTTGTGGTAATTGTTGACGAGGAAGGTCAGAATGATAGCGGTTGCCTTCTCATAAGGCGGATCGTGAAGATTCTCACCTCGTTTTAAAAATCCACCAACGGCAATCGCTGGCTCCACCGGGCCACCATAAGGTGCTAGGCAATCCGGCAGGTAGGGATTCCTGGGCAAAATAAACTTACAACTTTAGTTTCGAAGTAATTACTTCATTTTTCTTCTTCGAAAAAAAGTTTCGGCTACAAAAAATACCTATTCAATAACAAAAAATTATAAAAAGTGCGTTTTTGATGGAAATTAGTATTTTACAATAATAATTTGAATATAAAATTATAAAGTTTCGAAGAAGACTTAAAGTTTCTAAAAATTTTGGGGTTTGTTTCGTTTTCCCCCAAAAATTAGCGTTTTCATCAAGAATCCCAGTTATGAAAAAATTTAATTTCATACGTCTTATTATTTATTATCATTATTGAGTATTTTTAATAAAAAAAAGTTATCTAGATTTCAAAGAAGATTCTCAACTTGTCAACAATTTTAAAATAAAAACAGAATAAAAAAAGCATCGGTTAATTTAAACATAAAATCGTAAGATTTTTCAGTGTATCATTCGTTTTTCGCCTCAAATTGTTAATTACAATGAAAAATAATTTGATTTAAAAGAATATTTGAAGAATTTGAAAATTCGTCGTATTTAAAAATTAATCTGTTTTGGTTAGAAATGAAATTTTTAGTTGAAAATTCACAATTTTGGGTCGAAAATTCAAATAATTTGTAGAAAGTTCGTAGTTTCTGGTATAAATTCAACAATTTTGAAGAAAATTGATGTATTTCGTTGAAAATTGATCTTTTTTGTGTAAAAATTAATCTATTCTGTTTCGGTTAAAAATTAACTTTTTTGTTAAAAATTGCTTTGTAGACAATTCATAGTTTCTGCTAAAAAAAATTCAACAACTTGGTAGAAAATGTAACTTTTTTGTTGAAAATTCGCAATTAAACTGTTTTGTAAAGAATTGGTCTTTTTTATTTTTAATAAAAATTAATACTTCCCAATAAAAATTTTAACTACTCAATTTTTGAATAGTGGAATTTTTAACAATAAAGAAAAAATTTCAAATAAAATTATAAATATTTAACGAGAATGTTTGAACTTTCAACGAAAAAAAAGATAAATTCTCCCCCAAAAATTGAACATTAAAATTTTTAGTCAAAAACACTAATGTTCAGCCAAAGAGATGAGTTTTCTACTAAAATCATTTTAGTAGAAAATTCATCTCTGTAAGTTGAATTTTTAACTATGAAAGATCTTTCTGTTTAGAGAGAAAAAAACATTGCAAAAAAACTGGTAAATTTTCAACAGAATCAATGCATTTTTCATCAAATATGTCAATTTTAGCTAATAACCGTCAACCCTGTTCCAAAAATATAAATCTACGTTATCACAATTTAAAATTCGAAATCCAGCTCAGAATTGTTTAAAAATGGAAAATATCTCTGTTTAAATCCGAAATTTGTTCGAAAATATCTCGTTTTACCACAGAATAATAATTTTTGTTGTTGAAAAATTCAATTTTCCATTAAAAATTGTTATTCAACTCAGAATTAGAATTCGTTGGAAAAATTCCCTGTTCCTTTTCGAAAATTTTCAGTACTACCTTTTCCAACTCTAAATTTGTAAAAAATTAAAAAATTTCCTGTTCCAATTCAGAATTTTATTCCTTTTCGAAAATTTTCAGTACTACCTTTTCCAACTCTAAATTTTTTAATAAATTAAAAAATTTCCTGTTCCAATTCAGAATTTTATTCGTTTTCGAAAATTTTCAGTACTACCTTTTCCAACTCTAACTTTGTAAAAAATTAAAAAAATTTCCTGTTCCAATTCAGAATTTTATTCCTTTTCGAAAATATTCAGTACTACCTTTTCCAACTCTAAATTTGTAAAAAAAAATTTAAATCCTGTTCAAATTAAAAGCTAAATTATTTTTATTTCAAATAGTTGAAAAATCCTTAAAATGATTTGAAATTTTATTTCAAATTTTGAAACATCTACATGCTTTTTTAACATTTTTACAAAATTAATTTTCTTTTAATTCGGTCTAATTAAAGAAATTTTCTTAAAATCTTCCAAATTCATTTTAAAACAATTTTGAAATCTTTATACATCTTATTAAACATTCTCTTCAAATTAATTTATTAAAATAAAAAATCATTTTCAATACGCCTAGGATATTTTTTCGATTCTTCTGAAACCTTTCACAATTCTTAGAAAGCTTCTTAATTTTAAATTAATTTTGAATTTTTTCAAATCTTTTAAATATCTTTTCAACTAATTCGATTTTTTTTAAAGAATAATAGGTGTTCAATATTTATTTATACATCGAAATTAAACAATTTTACTTGTAAATAAATTGTATTCAATAGAACCATTAAAATTGTGACGTTCAAAGTTTAGGTTTTTTGTTTAGTTTTAAATATTTAATTTATAATTACTTTATAATTAATTTTTTAACGCTAAAATCTGGACAATATAAAATTTTCAACTGATTCAGAATCGACTTTTACAATCAATTATTATTTATTTTTTAAATGTTAAAGTTCAATTCAATTTTTAAAATAAATTATTTAAAACTGCATTTTAAAATTCTTTAAATTGAAATGTACGCTTAAAAATTAAAATTGTAAAATGCAAATTTTTTTTAACTGAATGATATCAATGAAAAAGATCAAAATTAAACTAATGATTAAAAAAAACGGTTAAAATCAAAGTTGGAAGGATACTTTTGTCTAAAGATTTGTAAAATTCGCGGCGAATAAATAAATAAATAAATAAATTCCGGATTCCCGGTTCAGCGGCCACTCTGGTTGAATTTTCAATCCAGAAGATTAATTTTAAACCGAGAGAGATTTTGTAATCAAGAAAGAACAAAAAAAAAATGTTAACAAAACTGCTGAATTCCTTTAAAAAATAGATCAATTATATATATATTTTTTAAACGGATAAATTTTCAACTAAAAATGAAATAATTAAATATTTAGGGAAAGAAATTAATGTTCAAACATAAGAAAAAAGGGAAAACGGGGGAGAATCCCGGATAAATTCATCGTGTCGAACGTACTGTGTGCAAGCTTTGAAACTATCCAGATAATTGACCGTGAAATTGTTTCTGTCGAGACTCGACGAGTTGAAATTATCGACATCGTCCTGCCAGTATCCCCAGATGCTCTGAATCGTGCACTGGGAAACGGTGCTTTCCGAATCGGGACTCGACAGAGGAGCGAAGCAAATATTGGCCAGTGTTCGATCCCCCGAGATTGTGATCTTTTTGATTTCTTCCTGCAGTTCCAGAATGGTCAGCAAAAATTCTTCTTTGAATACGGGACCGAAAACGATGGGGCCGTCGGACGTATCATGGACAATCTGTGGCAAAACAACAAAACAAAAAAAAAACACATATTGGTTTTATTTTACATAAATCAATTGTCTCCGTTAGATTCATTCGCTGCCGCCGACGATCGGGTAGATTGAGAGCGCAATTCTGAATTTATAAATATTGATTTACCGGAGGAAGTCCCACAGAAGTGATGATTATCTGCTCGGTTCTGTAGAAAGGCTCGAAGTGGCTGTCGAAAAATTCCCGCTCGACTCGAGATCTCGAATTGGGCGATGCCCATAGTTCCACTGGGTCGGTCGTAACTACCATGTACTTTATGCCATGACCCAGGGTCACGATAAAGAGAAATCCGAAGAAGAGGACGAACCATGGTCGTGAGGCACATGCTGAAAATAGAAGAAAAACAAAAAATTCAATAACGGACTTAACAGCCCAAAATGTTCTCAAAACAGGATAGGGGGAATTAATTCTTTTAACAAAGACAAAAATTGTCCCACAAAAATTGAAGAGTAAAATTTTCAGTTAAAAAAGATAATGTTTAGCCACAGAAATGAATTTTCCAATAAAATCATGGAATAGTTAATTACAGT
>JAWWLR010000148.1:10035789-10049129 GCA_035041075.1 Acraspis erinacei | reverse complement strand
ATTTTCAATAGGAATAGTTGAATTTTAAACCAAAATTATGAATTTTCAACTAATATGATGCATCTTGTACTAAAATAGTTGATTTTTTAACCAAAAAAGATGAATGTTGAATTCAGCAGATTAATTTCTACCAAAGAAGACGAATCTCCAGCAAAAGACTTGAATTTTCAACTAAAATGATGGAATATTCATTTGGAATAGTTATTTACATTTTCAGTTAAACAAAATTAATTTTCAACAAAAAAAAAACGAATTTTCAATTAAAATAATGATACTTCAACCAAAGAATATTTTAAATTTCAATAAAAAACAGTTGAATCCATCCAAAAAGACGATTTTTCTACATAAATTAAATTGATAACTATTCACGTTTTTCACAAGACATATCGGTTCTCACACAAAAATTGAAAAAATTAGATTTCAAAGAAGATTCTCAATTTTTTAAGAATTTAAAAAAATCATTAAATTTCAAAGAAGATTGAACATTTTTGTACAATTTTAGGTTAAGATAGTAAGCGAATCGGTTACTTTAAACATGAAATCATAAGATTTTCCAGTGTATCATTCGTTTTTTGCCTCAAATTGATATTTACAGTAAAAATATTATGATTCAAATATTGTTCTTCAGGGTGTCCACTCAAATCCCGGAAAGGAATTCCCTGACAATTCCAGATTTTTTCCAGGTAACCAAATTTTTTTCCAGGTATACGTTTTCATAGTATGAAACCATTAAAATATTTTGCATTTTTTTAAACAATAGAGTCGGAATATGTCTAAATTTTTGCGAGTTTATTATAAATAATGGTTTTTTTCTAAGTATTCAATTAACATGTTTAATTTAGAAAGATTTTCAAAATTATATCGCTTAAGTCCATGAATTTGAACAATATTTTTTTTTTAAATTTCATTTTAAAGTCTAAAATATTGCATTTTTAACAAGATTGATGAATTTTCAACCAACCAGTTGAATTATCTACCAAAAAGATTATATTTCTTCCAAAGAAGATGATTTTATCCAGTAAAGTACATAAATTTTCAACCAAATAATTGAATTTTCAACCAAAAAAGATTAATTTTCAAATAGATAGTTAAATTTTTATCCAAAAAAATATCAGGTTTTAATCAAATATGGCAAAAATGCAACCAAAGTGATCATATTTTATTTAGAATGAAACGATGAATCTTTATCGTGAATATACGAAATTTAAAAAAAACAGAAAATTTGCAGCAAAAGGGTTTTAATATTAACAACTATCAATGGCTTTGATCAAATAAATTTGTTTGAAAAAATTAATTTAAAAACAAAAAAAAACGAATTTTCAACAAAATAGTTAAAGTTCTTAACTAAAGAAATACATTTTTAATTAAAATAATGATACTTCAACAAAAAAATATTTTAATTTTTAACCAAAAACAGTTGAATCCACCCAAAAAGACGATTTTCTACATAAATTAAATTGATAACTATTCACGTTTTTCACAAGACATATCGGTTCTCATACAAAAATTGAAAAAATTAGATTTTAAACAATCGAGTCGGAATATGTATACATTTTCGCGAGTTTATTATAAATAATGGTTTTTTCTAAGTATTCAATTAACATGTTTAATTTAGAAAGATTTGCAAAATTATATCCCTTAAGTCCATGAATTCATTTTGAAAATTTTGGAAAACTTTTTAAATATTATCTTGAAATTAATTTTTTTAAATAAAAAGTGATTTTTAATTTTGCTAGGAATCTTAAGAAAATGTTTTTTATCCTCTTGAAGCCTTTCATAATTCTTAAAAATCTTCTAAATTTTTTCTTCGAATTCTGCACAAATCTATACTGTGTTTTTAATTAAGTTGCGGGCTAGTTCAAATTTTAGGTTTTCTTTCTTTTTTTCAGTTTTTAATATTTGATTTATAATTACTGATTTAGAATAAACAGTAAAATGTTTATAAATAGTAATCAAATGTTCTTTTTCTTAAATAAAAATTTCGACTAAGAACGTTTTTTTTTTATAAAAAATTCTCGTTTCCAAAAAAGCTTTTAATTTTTAAAATCTTCAAAACTGCATTTAAAAATTATTTAAATTAAAAAGTGCGCCTTGAAATTATAATCTAAAATGGAAAATTTTTAAGTGAAAGATTTTGGAATTACGCATTGTAAATTTAACCAAAAAAGATTAATTGTCAAATAGATAGTTAAATTTGTATCCAAAAAAATATCAGTTTTCAACCAAATATGGCATAAATGCAACCAAATTGATCAATTTTTATCTAGAATGAAACGATGAATCTTTACTCTGTCAATGGCTTTGATCAAATAAATCTTTTTTTTTTGTTAGATTCAACCATTTGGTTAAAATCAAAAAATACATGAATTTTCAACTAAAATGATGGAATAGTTATTTACACTTTCAGTTGAAAAAATTAATTTTCAACAAAGAAAAAAAAACGAGCTTTCAACAAAATAGTTAAAGATCTTAACTAAAGAGATAAATTTTCAAATAAAATAATGATACTTCAAGCAAAAAATATTTTAATTTTTAATCAAAAACAGTTGAATCCACCCAAAAAGACGATTTTTCAACATAAATTAAATTTATAACTATGAACAATTTTTCTGCCGAGAGAGAGAGAGAGAGAATATTTCATTTTCAATCAAACACTTCAATTTTAACTGATAACCCTCAACTTTCAACAAAAAATAGAATGGCCAAATTTTCAGTTAAAAAAATTAATTTCAAACCAAAGAAAAAACTAATTTTAAAGAAAATTGTCACCGTGTATTCTTTCAAAATTAATCGCACCTTCAAAAAAGGAAGGAAAATAGACAAAATTCTCAAAAAGATGGATCATAAAGAATTTAAAGCAAAAAAAGCGAAGAAAAAATACCAAAAAAGACACAGTTTCAACAAAATCGAAATCAATTGCATTTTGAAGAAAAATAATTTCATTCAAAATCAAAGATATGAATTTAGAAGCTAAAAAGATCAATTTTGAACCAAATTGTCGAATTTTTAACAGAAAAGATAATTTTCAACAAAAAACCTAAGGAAAAGATACCTACAATTTTTCAAAACTTATTAATCTTCTTACTTTTGTCAAATAAAATTGAATGAAAATTCTTCCTTTTGTCTAAAGTTAAAGAAATAATACAAATATGCAAATAACTATAGTTAAATAAACAATTTAAAAATATTATAAATCAAGTTAACGATTATTAATTTTTTATTTCACTGTAAGTCTAAAACATCCTTAAAAAGGGACTAGCATTAGATTTGATTTTCAAAATTTCGAATTTAAAATATAAAAAAACTTCAAAACAAAAAAATTATTCAAATTTCATGTTGAAATAAATTTTATTTTAGACAAAATAGTCGCATTCACAACCAAGGAGTTGAATTTTTAATCTACAAAGATTATTTTTCAATCAAATTGTCGAATTTTGAACAAAACACATAATTTTCCATAAAACAGTTGAATTTTCTCTTAATAGTTAAAATAGTTCACGGTTGAAAATAAAATTTTGTTGTTGAAAAACCAATCATTTGGTTGAAAACGCAACTATTTTCATCTGAAATTCGATATTTTTGTTTGGTTGAAAATTCCTCTCTATAGCTTGAAAATTCAACTATTTTGTTAAGAATTCATATTTTTTGGTAAAAAATTAATCTCTTTGTTTATATTTAATCTTTTTTTGGTTAAAATGCAAATTTTTGATTGATAATTAATCTATTATGGTTGATGTATAAACTATTTTGTTAAAAATTGATCTTAATTTTTTTGAAAATTCAACTATTTGATTGAAAATGCAATTTTTTAAGTTTAAGTTTAATTCAAGACTGTTCAGCCAAAACAGATGAGTTTTCTACCATAAAAGATGAATTTACAATACACAGAGAAGAATTTTCAAACAAATAATTCCATTTTAAGCTGCATTTTTAACCAAAATAAGATATTTTAGTAGATTTTAGTAATATATCTACAAATAAATATTTTTATTTTTAATCAAAAAGTGTTGAGTTCAACAATGAAGACGAATTTTGAAGAAAATAGTTGATTCCTCAACCAAAACTGATTTATTATCCAATTTTTAAGTAAAAATATTTAATTGTTAACCACGCAGATTAATTTCTAACCAAACAGTTGTTTTTTCAAACAAAAAGATTATTTCTATACAATAAATTGGATTCTGGAACTAAATACATGATTTATCAACGAAGTTCATAAGCAAATTTTTAATCAAATAAAAAAAAATTTCTACACAACAGCTGAATTTTGAAGTATTTAGTTTAAAGTTCAGCTGTTGGGTAGAAAATTTTCATTTGAAAAAATTAATTTTTCACCAACAAAAAAAATTGGGAAGTTGAATTTTAAACCTAAAAGATGAATTTATAACTAAAATGATTAATCATTAAATGGAATAGTTGAATTTTTAACTAAAAAGATTAATTTTGAACAAAAAAGATGTTTTTTTTACGAATTTTTAGCTAAAAAAAGATAAATTTTCTACCAAAAAATGAATATTTATATTTTTTAGTTAAAAAAATGATATAAGAATGAGCAAAAAACCAAAAAAAGACCAATCTTTTTACCAAAGTTATGAATTTTCAAACTAAAATTATAAATCTTCAACTAGATAGATGAATTTTAATCAAGGAGATGAAATTTCCAATTAAAGATATGAATTTTCAAACAAGATTAATTTTAAAACAAGATTAATGTTGAAACAAAAAGATTAATTTTCTGATAAGAAAAAACATTTTTTTTAGCAAAATACATGAATTTTCAACTGAAAAAAAATTCAACCAAATAATTGAATTCTTAACTAAAAAAACAATTTTTAACGAAAAATCGAAGTTAAATTTTCAATTGAAAGCAAAAAAGCACATTTTTAATCAAACTGATGGATTTTCAACTAAAATGATAAAGTTTCAACTAGAATCGTTGAATTTTAAATAAAAAACATGAATTTTCAATCCAGAAGATTGATTTCTACGAAAAAGACGAATATTCTACTAAAAAATATAAATTGTTAACCTAACCCAAAATGATGGAATATTTAATGGGAAAAGTTACATTTTCAGTTTAAAAAAAGTATGTTTTCTAATAAAGTGATAAATTTTCATCTAAAATGATAAATCTAAAACTAGAATAATTTAATTTTCAACCGAAAAGATGAATTTTCAGCCAAAGTAAAAACGAATTTAAAAAAATAGTTTATTACTCAACAACAGATGAATTTTCAATTAAAATTATGAATCTTCGAACCAAAAATTTCATTTTTAACAAGATAGTTTAACTTTCAACTGATCAATTAAATTTTCATTTTAGAAAATGGATTCTAAATGAAAAATGCAGTATTTGATATTTCAACCGAAAAAGAGTTTAATTTTTCATCAGAAAAAGTTGAATTTATCCAAAAAAAGACGACTTTTCAACACAATTTCAATTTTCAAGTGAGTAAAAAAGATTTTTCAACAAAATAATTGAATTTTCAGAGACTTGAATTTTCAACTGAAAACGACCAATTTTAAACAAAAAATTTAAAATTACAAAATTAATTTAAACCTCAAAAAAGTCTAGATGATTTAAATTACTATTTAAATTTTAATAAAATAAATATTTTAAAATCGAAAAATATAAAAACTAATTCAAATTCAAGTTTCTCGTGAAAAATTCAAGATTTCTATGTTTTCAAGGTTGAAAATAACTCAAGAATTCCAGATTTTCAAGATCGCTAGACACTCTTAAATTAATTTCAATAAAATTAAATTTAAAAAAATCGAAACTTACCCGTTCCCCAAGTGCAGAAGAACTCCTGTAGGAATTTGTCAGTTCCAGCACCAAGACGTTCGAGGAAAGTCGAATTATCTATTTCCGAGGTGCTCGGCAAATCATCAGCAGATATTACGCCTATAAATATTTTTGTTCCATTAGAAACATTGCGAAAAATCAAATTTAATGAAAAAGCAACTATCTATCCACAAAAAGCAATACAGGAGGATAGAGAAAGGCTAAACATAAAATAGGTCGAAGCTTGACAATAGCAAACGTATCTAACAAAAATAACATTCAGATGAAATACACTTCGGCATTAGTGAAATTCCTATGAAAATATGAAAAATTCGAAAATAAAAAATCGAAACAATTAAAATGATTGAAATAGGAATGCAAAAAAAAACCGGTACATCATTTACTCAAGCTGAAAATTTTGATCGCAATTTAAAAAAAAAAACATATCAACTTAACAACAAGATAAATACAATGCATATTTTACGTATAAAAGTACGTCAACATAAGTCGTGCCTTATCCATAAACTTTTTTGTAATTATAAGAAAAAACATAAATGTGCCTGATCCACAACAAAAAGCCTTATACACAAAGGAAGAAAAAAAATCAACTTTACTAATGATTAAGGAAAACAAAGTAATTTCATACTGTGAATCATACACGAAGTATGTCGTTATATCATCGACAATTTCGACTCGTCGAATTTCTTGTATTTGGCTTTGAAATCCAATGATACAGTGTTTGGGGTCATCCACAAATTACGCAAGAAGATGGGCGATTTTTTAAAGTTCAAATGCAAGTAATATGTTTACTTAGACAGTCTATAAATATCACAACTTAGAGGAAAGTCCAGCAGAAATGTAATCTGTTAGACCAAACAAGAATTTTTTCTTCATAAATCAATTTGAATCTTCAACGAAAGAAGGCCAATTGTAAATCAAAAATTTAATAATTAAATTTTTAACTTGAATATTAAACAATTGTGTTGAAAATTCTTTTATTAAAAATAAAAAATAATGTTCTAAACTGAAAATTTATCTATTCCATTTTTTGGTGAAAAAATTTTCTTTCAAAAAAATTAATTTTCTACAAGAAAATGACACAGTTTAAACAAAATATATGAATTTTCCACTAGGAATATTAATTTTCTATCAGAGGTCAATTTTCAACAAAAATTTTGAATTTTAACAAAAAATAAATGAATTTTCAACAAAAAATTGTAATTCATGATTGAAAATTTAACAGTTTTGTTGAAAATATATTTTTTTTTATCAAATTTTTAAAGCTGAAAATTTAACTTCCAATCTTGATCAAAAATGTATCTTCCTTAGTTTAAAATTCTATTATATGCTTGAAAATGTATGTATTTTGTTGAAAATTTATCATTTGAAGGAATGAGTTTTTAAACAAATAGTTGAATTTTGAACCAAAAGATGAATTTTTAACCAAAAAAATTAATTTTCTACCAAGAAGGCACATTTTCAACAAAATAGATAAGTTTTCAACAAAACAGGTAAATTTTCAACCAAATATTTTAATTTTTAAGCAAAAAATATCAATTTTCAACTAAAAAAATGTAATAGTTAAATTTTCAACTTGAACATTAAAAAATTTTATTGAAATGTAGTTTTTTGTTGTTGGAAATTCATCTTTCTTAGTTAAAAATTCAACTATTTGGTTGAACATACGCTTCTTTTAATAAAAAATTAATTTTCTGTTAAAAGTGTATTTTTTTAGATAGAAATTCAACTATTTGGCTAAAAGTGTATCAGTACTTGAATTTTCAATTGAAAAAGATAAATTTCTAACCAAAAATAAAATTCAATTTTTTGCAAACAAAAATACAAATTTTCAACCAAAAAGTTTCATTTTCTACCAAAAAAGGCGAATTTTTAACAAAAAAACATATATTTTCGAACAAATAATTGAATGTTCAACAAAAAAATAATATACTTTTATCCAAAAATGGAATAGATAAATTTTCAGAGAAATAAAATTAATTTTCAACTAGATATTTCAACTATTAAATACAAAAATGAATTTTCAACTAAAATGATGAAAATTTGATAATGAAAATGGATTTTTAATCAAATAGTTGAATTTCCGACTAAAAAATACCAATTTTTCACCAAAAATAAAATAGTTTAATTTTTACTTAAGAAAGTTAATTTTCATCCATAAAAAACAACCGATTTTTCAAAAAAAGAATTGAAATTTCAACGAGAGTTAAATTTTTAGACAAAAAAGGATGACTTTTTAACAAATCTAAAAAATTCTTGAATTTTCAACAAAACAATTAAATTTGTAAGCAAATAGTTGAATTGACAACCAAAAAGATTAATTTTTAACCAATAATATTAATTTTCTACCAAAAAGACGAGTTTTCAACAAAATAAAATAGTTTTCAAATAAATAGTTTAATTTGTTACTAAAAAAGATAAATTTTAATTTAAAAATGGGATATTGGTAAATTTTCAACAAAAAAAAATATCTTTCAACAAAAAAAAGTTCGAATTTTCAACAAAATTATTCAACTTTCAACCAAGTAATTGCATTTGTAATTAAAAATATGAATTCTTAATAAAAAATTAATAGTTAATATTTCAAACAGACAAGATTTAAATTTAAAATCGAAGGAGTTAAATTCAACTAAAATTTCTATTAAGATAGTTGAATTTTCAACAAAAAAAAAAAAATTTTTAACCAAATAGTTGAAGTCTTTCCAAAATGATCGAATTTTTAACAAAAAAAATTAATATTTATCAAAATAATAAAATTCTTAACCAAAAAAGGATGATTTTTCAACGAAAATTTTCTTATTTGGTTTATGCTAATTTAATAATTTTTGGATAGCCCGTTTCTGATATAAATAAATATAAATTTCGCCATACTGAAACATGATTTTTATTTTTAAATCAATTAATCTCAAGAGCTCGTGTATTCTACGAACTTTTTCTAGGCATCTCATGCGATTTCATGCTTCAAGCTTCATTCAACGAGATAATTTTTAGGCAGGAAATAAATTAGTGTGTGAGTGAAAAATGAAAACTGAAAAATGAAATAGTGGAAGATAAAGAGATCCACCATGCTAAGAGGATTGCTACAAGATCCCAATTTCAAAATTATCTGCCTTGTTTTGTGGCTAAATTATCATTTATGTGCCGAATTCCTTAAAATAAATTTTTGGGACAAAAAAAAGAAAGAGGACAGAAAAATTAAGAGACACATCGGGTGTCAGGAAGAGAGAGCATCATGGTTTCGTTGCTGTTCCTGCCTGCTCGAATATTTTTTATTTTTTTGCCTTGATAAGGGTGCTGTATAAATTCCGAAACGTTGATGATTTTTTTTATTGTGATTTGCCAATAATAAAGATCAAAAAGACAAAAGAAATAAAAAAATAGAAAGAAATTTGACTTTAATCTCATTACTAAATTTCTTTAATTTTAAATGATAATTTGCCCTGGTCTGTAACAATCCTCTGAGAACGTTATCAAAGTTAGAATTCAAAGACATACTAGAACGTTTAGATTGAAGTGGGCTGTCCTCTTGGTCAGCGGCGAGAGCAATACGAGCACCATCTCCAGGATGATGTAGCCCAGCGGCTAGACGTCTACCCACCTGCCTTCCCACCTGCTCCCCTCGTGCAACTACATACACACACATTCCCATTCATTCTCCCAAAAAAACAACCTTTTTTCAACATTATTCTCAGGGCTTGACATTATTTCTTCAAATCATTTTCTTTTTTTTTATATAGTTTAAAAATCAGCATTTCAAATCTTTAGGAATCAGGGTTTTATTTGTTATATTCTACAGGGCGGCCATTCAAATCCCATAAAATAATCCTGGTTATTTCACCAGGGTGGTGGCAAAATTTCGTTTTAAAAATTTTTTAAACATTTTTATAAGCAATCTTTTATAAATGGAAAAGACATTTTTCAATATTAAATAAATTTTTAATTTATTATTCCCAGGAAATTCAAAAGGATTGAAGAACATTAAACAAATACAAAAAAATTAAAAATAGTTTAAAAGACTTCAGGATAATCTTTGAAGTCCTACAAAATCTCCCACTGCTCGCGAATAAATTCATAGAAATTCATTAAAAAATTATAAAATCCCATGAAATTCAACGAAATCTTTTGGATCTTTTCGCATCTTTTTTTTTCTTTTAACATTAAATCCTTTGAAAATTCTTCAATTTATTGAAATCTTTTGAAAGTTCCTTGAAATCTTTTAAAATGCCCTAAAATATTTCAAATCCTTTACAGCATTTTCAAATCCCACGGCAGTTTTAAAATTACTTGGAATTTTAAATAATGCCCTAAAATATTTTCAACCTTTTCAAATCCCTTCAAATGATTAAAACCCGTCAAAAATTCTTTCGGATTTTTTTTAATCCTCTGAAATATTTTTAATTTATTAAAATCTCCCAATATTAATTAAATCTATTGACAATTCCTTGGAATCTTTTAATAAAAAAAACCCTTAAATCCTTTGAAACCCTTCCATTTCTTGAAATCTTTTGAAAATTCCTTGTAATATTTTTAAATACCTCAAAATATTTCAAATCCTTTACAAAATTTTCAAATACCACTTGGAATTTTTAAAAATACTCTAAATTAAAAATTTGGAAAAAAATCGATTATCCTAATAAAATTTTTAAAAATAACCGAAAACAAGTAGTATATTATTTTTTAAGGATTTTATTAATAATGAAAATTGAACATGCATGCCCATTAAAAAAAAATTACGTTTTTCATTCATTTATTTTTTCTCAGGAACGGTATTTTGCAATTTTAAAAATTGATTTTTACGCTACAGAGGCCACACTGTAGAATTTCATTTTAATAGATTTTTTTTCAGCCCACATTTTTTAATTCTACCTTACTTTTTAACTTTTGCTCGAAAAGAATTGAATTACTTAAGATTTTACTAAAATTTTAAATTACAAGACTGATCGACTTATCTTCAAAGAATAATACTCACATCAATCGCAAAATTTTAATAACAAAAACTTGATAATTCAAACAAATTAAAGAAAGAAATGTCTAGTCAATAAAATAAAAATAACAAAATATTCTCAGTTACAACATTTTTTTTTTAAAGCTCGGAACTAAAACTAATTTTTTATTAAAAAATAATAGCTAATTAAAACGGTTAGATTAAAGAAAAATTAATCTGGATTCACTAAATCACACATGTTGCAAAACACGAGTAAAATAGTCAAAATGCTAGTACCACAAAACCGAAAATTAGGTTAAACCATAACCAAAAAAATCAAAACCACAAAGATGGGATGATGCGTTCTACCACCTTTTTCTGTTTTGTTAATTGCACTCTGAAGCCCATAACCAGAACCACGCTAGAGTAGGCGATATTTCTTATTTTAATGACTGACATTAATTTCTAATTGCGTGAATTAAATAATAATAATAAATAGCGATAGAAAATAAAAATTTGACCGAAGAGATTTCGAAATTTGTGGAAATGAAATTATAAATATATAAATTTATATGACCAAAAAACAATTTACTATCATTTTTATTTATCAGAGTTAACGATTTGTCATCATTTTTGTGTTTCCGAATTACTACTTGATATCATTTTTATTATTTCAAATTATCATTAGACATAATTTTCATTCTACCGAATAACCATTTGAAATAATCTTTATTTTTTCCGAATTTCCGTTTGACATAATTTTTTTTCTGCCAATCTCTAAGAATTGAATTCTTCAAAAGAAGAAAATGATGTAAAATAATATTTCGGAAAAATAAAACGGATGTTTTATATATTGAATAAAAAATTTTTTTGATAATAAAAATCATAGAAAAATTTGATGAATTATTGAAAATATTATGCATATTATTATTATGTTTGTGTTTTTTTTATTTTAAATTTTTCCGTCGGAAACAGGTCTTTTTAATAAAAAATTCTTAGATTTCATAGATTAAACATTTTTCAACACTTTATATTTTTCATTTTTGTGAGCGTTTTAAACCAAAACCCAGTATTTTAAAACAAAAATTATTAGATTTCGAAGAAGATTTGAAATATTCTGAACAATTTTGCATTAAAAAATTATTATTATTATTATTACAATTTTTTTAAAAAGTTTAGGTTATTTTTGAGTGTTTCACTTGAAATTAGTATTTTCTTTTAAATGATTAAATTTAAATCCAATGATTTTTGTTTAAAATAATAAAGTTTACAAGCTTCAACAATTTCAAATTGTGTTAGTCTTTTTTTGTCAGAAACGGAAAATTTTATTTAAAAACCATTATATTTCAAAGAAGATTTATAAGTTTTTAACCATTTTAGGTTAAAATTTAGAAGTTTTTAACAATTTTGGATTTTGTTAGTGTTTTTCGTGGCATATTGGTATTTTTAATTTAAAAATAATTATATTTCGAAAAAGATTTTCAGCGTTTTCTCAATTCTGTATACTTTAG
The DNA here is from genome assembly GCA_035041075.1 of Acraspis erinacei. Lineage (NCBI taxonomy): Eukaryota > Metazoa > Arthropoda > Insecta > Hymenoptera > Cynipidae > Acraspis > Acraspis erinacei. The sequence continues at coordinate 10,036,891 of JAWWLR010000148.1, read as the reverse complement.
GGTTTTAAACCAGAAATCGGTATTTTTTATTAAAATATTTTTTGCTAACAATATTTTAAAGTAATATTTAAAGCATTTTTTGGATTTAAAATTTTGGAACAATTTAAGGCTGTATTAACGTTTTTCAACAGAAAAAGATTATTTTAAACAAAAATTATTCAATTTCAAAGAAGATTTATAATTTCGCTCAATTTTTTGTTATGGCCGTTTCTTTCTTTGAAAATTGCTATTTTTATTCTAAAAAATCGTAAAAAATTCAGGTTATTTAAAGTCACTAAATTCAGAATTTTGTATATCTGGCATTATATAATGGAAATCGTTATTTTTAATAAACAATAATTGTATTTTAATAAAGTATTAAGAAATTTTTGAACAATTTAATGTTATGTTCGCGTTTTTAAAAGAGGATTTACAATCTTCAATAATTTTTTTGTTTTTTTTTATGCTTGTGTTTTTCGTCTAAATTGCTATTGATAATAAAAAATCATTAGATTAAAAAGAATACTGCCAAGCTTTGAACAATAATTGCTTACATTAAACGAAAATGCAAATCATTTAAAACTTCTTTGAACCAGAAATATTAAAAATTGAACTATATTTTTGTTAAAACCAAAAAAAAACTTCTTAAATGAAATTTAAATTTTGAAATATCTAGATGTTGGTTTATATTTTTTCAAATTTTTAATTATTTTTGAAATTTTTCCAGAACTTTTAAATCCTGCCAAATATAAACATTTCCTTAAAATCTGCCAGATTTATTTTGGAAAATTTTGCAATTTTTTTTAAATATTGGCTTAAAGTTAATTATAAAAAGTCATTTTCAATTTTCCTAGTAACCTTGAGAAAATATTTTTCATTTTTTTAAGCCTTTCACAATTCTAAAAAGCTTGGTTTAAATTATTAGGAATCATTTCAAGTTTTAAATAGAAGAATTAAAATTATAAAGCTTTAATGTTTAGTTTCCACTATTTTATTTATAATTAATAATTTTTAATGAAAAGTCAAATATTTCTAAATATTAAGCCATTATTCTTTTTCTGAATTAAAAAATTACAAATTTTAGACTAAAACAATATTTTCAAAATAAAAAAAGCTTTGAATT
>JAWWLR010000148.1:10014896-10025767 GCA_035041075.1 Acraspis erinacei | reverse complement strand
TAAATTAACTTTTTTGTTGACAATTTATATTTTCGGATTGAAACATAAACTACTTTGTGGAAAATGCATATTTTTCGCTAAAAAATCCAAAAATTAATACAAAATAAACTGTTTGGTTGAAAATGAAATTTTTTGTTGAAAATTCCTGTTTTTGTTTTAAAAATGAATTGATTAAAAAAATTATACCATTTGAATAGAAATTCGTTTGGTTAAATTTTTTATTTTAAAATTAAAATATTTCTTTTTTGGTTCAAAATGTATCCTTTAAAAGTTGAAAATTCAACAATTTTGGTTGTGGAATCAACTATTTTCTTTTAAACTCTCCTTTTTAGTTAAATTTAACCATTCCTATTTAAATCCTATATTAATTTTAAAGATGAAGTTTTTTTGAGCCCCCCTAATATGGGCACCCTTTTTTAAGTATTCTATTAATTTTTAAAGAAGATTGAAAAAATAAGATTGAAAAAATAAATTAACTTTTAATGTTTTGTTAAATTTTAAATAAACTTCAACATCATAATCACTTTTTAATGCTCTCGGCCTCATTTTGTAGGAAAATTTCCGAAGAATCAATAAATGCAAACTTTTTCAAGTTTTTTATTCCAACTTCACCTTTAACACAAGTCAACAAACAAATTATAGAATTATGCTGATACGACATAGCAATTATTTACGAAATGTACCTTTTAAATGAGGACAAGAACATTAAAAATATTTATAATTTCAGATTTTATTTGAAATTGATGAAAAAATTACAATTTTCACTACTTCTGTGATAACATATTAAAAAAATGAAAAAATAACTTTACCCTGAACTCAGATTATTTAAAATTTAAATAGCTTTCAGCCTCCCTAGGAGAAAAAAATTTTACATAACTTAGAATTAATTAAATTAAATAAATTTAAATGCTAAAAAATGGATGTGTCCACATATAGGTAGCTCCGGGCAAGATGAGCACAGTTGTGTAATTTTTAGTTATTAGTAGTGACCTTTCTAAAAAAATACCAAATTAATGAATGCAATATTTATGACTAAACAAAATTGAAGGATTATATCAAGTAATCAAAATTTGAATACCATACGTATCAATTTCCTATGGAAAAAATAGTGAAAACGGCTGTGAAAGGAGTGCCAAATAAAATTACTAAAGATGAAATGAAAACTGATTTACTAACATTTATTTTAAATCATAACGTTTAATTTTTTGCTCGGTTGAAGATTAATTTTTAAACAATAAGATTAATTTTCTACCGAAAAATACAATTTTTAAAAAAATATATCAATTTTAACAACATACTTGAATTTTCAATTAAAAAAAAATGAATCTTAAACCGGAAATGGAATAGTTACATTGTTGTAAAACAAACGAATTTTCATTTTAACTGATGAATCCTCAAGCAAAAACTGAATAATTAAACTGAGAGTCAACAAATTAATGTTCAACCAAAAAGTTAATTTTCAACTAAAATTATGGAATATTCAACTGGAATAGTATTTTCAGTTTAAGAAAAAAATAATTTCGACTGAAAAAGAAACAAATTCTCAACCAAATATTTAAATTTTTGGTAAAAAATTCCTTTTCATCCAAAGAATAAAGAAGTTTGCACTCTTCAACCAAAGAAATGAATTTCCAATTAAAATTATAAATCTTTAATTTAAATTATAAATTTTTAACAAAATAATTTATTTTTCAAACTTTGAAATTTATTTTTAATGTAAATGATGAATATTTAGCAGGAATACTTGAATTTTTAACCAAAAAGTAGAATTTTTAAACAGCGAGATTGACATTCAAAGAGAAAATCATTTTTTTTTTACGAAAAAAAGGTCAATTTTCTATCAAAAAATTAGTTATTGTGAAACAAAATAGGTGAATTTTTAATGAAATAAATAAATTTTCAATTAAAAAAGGCAAATTTGGATCTAAATTGTTAAAATTTGAACTGGAAAAGGCTGGTAGTTGATTTTTATACCTAAAAAAAGATGAATTTTCAACAAATAAGATTAATTTTCTACAAAAAATATGAATTTTCAAACAAATAATTGAATTTTCATCCAAAAAAGATAAAATTTCAACGAAAAATAAAATAGTTTAATTTTCCGTTAAAAATTTAATTTTTGACCAACAAAAATCGGATTTTCATAAAAATAGTTACATTTTCTGCAGAAATAGTCCAATTTTTAGTTGAAAAATTGTTTTTCAAGAAAAAGTATTTACGTTTTTTTAAAAAGAGATACATTTCCAATTAAAATGATAAATCTTTAATTTAAATTATAAATTTGTAACAAAATAATTTATTTTTCAAACCATGCAATTTTTTAAATGTAAAGGATGAATTTTTAACTAACATGATGAATATTTAGCTGGAATACTTGAATTTTTAATCAAAAAGAAGAATTTTTAAACAACGAGATTAAGATTCAAAGAGAAAATCATTTTTTTATAAAAAAAAAGGTCAATTTTCTATCAAAAAAGTAGTTTTTGTGAAACAAAATACGTGCATTTTCAAAGAAATAAATAAATTTTCAATTAAAACAGGCAAATTTGGATTCAAATTGTTAAACTTTGAACTGGAAAAAGGCTGGCAGTTGATTTTTATACTTAAGAAAAAGATGAATTTTCAACAGATAAGATTAATTTTCTACAAAAAATATGAATTTTCAAAAAAATAGTTTAATTTTTAAATAAGAAATATAAGTTTTCAAACAAATAGTTTAATTTTTACCAAAAAAAGATAAAATTATAACTAAAAATAAAATAGTTTAATTTTACGTTAAAAATTTAATTCTTAACTAACAAAAATCGGATTTTCATAAAAACAGTTCAATTTTCTACAGAAATAGTCAAATTTTTAGTTGAAAAATTGGTTTTCAAGACAGTATGTACGTTTTGAAAAAGAGATAAATTTTCAATTAAAATGATAAATCATTAATTTAAATTATAAATTTTTAACAAAATAATTGATTTTTCAACCCATCAAATGGTAACTGGAATACTTGAATTTTTAACCAAAAAGAAGAATTTTTAAACTGTGAGATTAACATTCAAAGAGAAAATCATTTTTTTATCAAAAAAAAGGTCAATTTTCTATCAAAAAAGTAGTTTTTGTGAAACAAAATAGGTGAATTTTCAAAGAAATAAATAAATTTTCAATTAAAAAAAGCAAATTTAGATCCAAATTGTTAAACTTTGAACTGGAAAAGGCTGGTAGTTGATTTTTATACTTAAAAAAAAGATGAATTTTCAACAGATAAGATTAATTTTCTACAAGAAAGATGAATTTTGAAACAAATAGTTGAATTTTCATCGAAAAAAGATAAAATTACAACTAAAAATAAAATAGTTTAATTTTCCGTTAAAATTTTAATTCTTAACCAACAAAAATAGTTCAATTTTCTACATAAATAGTTATATTTTCTACAGAAATAGATAAATTTTTAGTTGAAAAATTGTATTTCAAGAAAGTATTTACGTTTTTAAAAAGACATTAATTTTCAATTAAAATTATGAATTCATGATGGGGAATTATGAGTCGAAACACATGAGTAGAAACGTCTGATTAAAAAACAAAGTTTTTTTTATTACTGGACACTAAAGCCCATGTAAAGAAACACCAAATTATTTAAAATTTGGAATCTTCTGACAAAATTAATTTTTAACAAAAGATTTGAGCTTTTAACCGCAAGTAGTGGAATTTTCAAGAAAAAAAGATAAATTCACAACGAAAAATGTAAGAAAGAAAGTATGTTATAATTTAGAAATATTTCCATTTCGAAATACAACTTCTACTCTAAAAACTACTTGAAGTAATTTATTTTTCTAAAACTTTTTTTTCCTAAAGTTTGGAAGAAGGAACTTTTAAATTGTGACGAATTTTGACATGAAACAGGGATTTTTAAAACTTCTTTCTTCTAAATCCGAATTACAATTCTTTAAAAAAGATTCCCGTCACTTTTTTTAAATAATCAAAATTATTAAAATAATAAAAACTTGATTTTGCTACGAGCAGAAGGAAATTCCCAGCTTTTTAATTTAAGTCCCTGTCATTTCCCGATCAATAAAATTCCCGGTTTCCCAGTCAAGTCGCCATCCTGCAATAATTTTTAATTTTAATACACTATAATTAAAACATTGTTGACGGATAGAGATTATACTAATCTGCTACTGTCGAGGAATATACATATTTCAATCTATAGGAAATGCGAAAAAGTATTTACTAAAGTCGAAACCAGCCGAGGAATAAAAATAAGAAGAAGAACTATCAATAATCAGTTTCAAGATAATACCAAAATGTCAACAAACCAATGTCAGTAAAGAAACCTGACCAAATAGCGCCTACAGCGGATTGTGCTGATAAGCGAGTGTACAGTTCAGCAACAAGAGGTGAAAATAAGTCTGTAAATTATCATAATTATCCAAATGATATCGAAATTTCTATAGGTAGTGTAGTATATAAACTGAAAAATATTTTTAGTAATGTAAATAAAACCAAATTATATCCACATTTTTTAATTTTTAGAAAATGTAATTGATAGCTTAATTTACATTTTATGTAATCGGAATCTGGGAAAATGGGAAAATAAACTTATGAAAGTTATAAAATGAAAGTTTTAGGCTACTCTGAGTATAGAACGGATAGAAATAGGCGTGGCGGTGGGGTTTCTCTGACTATAAAAAAATATATAATCAAAAAAATATATATAATATAAAATATAGAGACTGGTAAACTAAAGAATGAGATGGGACACTTATGTGATCATAAACCTATACAAATTTTTGAAAATTCGTAAATGAACAATAACTGAAATTAATAAAACAAAAATGTATTATAAATTAAACTTTGAGCACTACAGAAAGCCGTTGATTGAAAAACGAACCTAGCCAACAACAATTATTTTTTAAAATCAGGGAATTTCTGTAACTTTCAATAACTGTCAAACAGAATAAATTTCTAATATTTCAAGTTTGATTTGAAATTGTTTTATTCCGCTTATAAAAGATTCTAGATTTAAAATATCACCAGTTTAAGATTCTGGTTTAAAGTCTTTTCTGGAAGAGAATTAAACTATTTTTTTGAAAATTTGTCTCTTTAATTTAATAATTCATCTATTTTCGTAGAAAGTGCTTCTTAGGCAAAACTGCCCCTCTTATTTCAAATTCAGAATTTTATGTTGAAAAGTCCAATCAAAATCTTGCGTGGATAAATATTCAACTATTTTTTTGTTTTTGAAAATTTGTATTTTTATTTCAAAAGCTTATCTATTTTAGTAGAAACTGGGTCTTCCTTAGATAAAAATGCAACTGTTTGGTTATAAATTCAACAATTTTGTTAAAAAATCACCCCTTGTGTTTGGAAATTCAATTGTTTAGTTAAAAATTCAACTATTTTTTAGAAAATTTAATTGATTAAAATTCACATTTTGGTGTTGAAAAGTGAACTGTAATCTTTTTTAGTTATAAACTCTACTTTTTAAAAAATTTTCGACTTACGTTTAAGAATTCGTTTGTTTTAGTAGAAATTTCATCTTTCTGGGATAAAAATGCAACTGATTTGTTGAAAATTCAACAATTTTGTTAAAAAGTCATCCTTTTAGTCGAAAACTCAAATGTTTTGTTAAAAATTAAACTATTTCATAGAAAAACTTAATTGTTTAAAATTCATGTTGAAAAGTCAACTAAGAATTTTTTCGGATGAAAATTCAACTGTTTGTTTTAACTTGTCTTTTGAATTTGAAAATTAATTTGTTTTGTAAAAATTTCATCTTTCTTAGCAAAAAAGCAACTCCATGTTTGAAGATTCATCAATTTCTTTAGTCATCCATTTTGGTTGAAAATTTAACTGCTTTTTTCGAAAATTTTCGCAACAAATTTACGTCTTTTTTGAAACTCATATTTTAATGTTTAAAAGTCAAACTATTTTTTTTGTATAGAAATTCAAATATATTTTTTGAAAATTTGTATTTTAAATTTCAAACATCATCTTTTTTGTATGAAACTGCACCCGTTTGGTTGAAAATTAATCTTCTTTGCTTGACGATTTAACTATTTTGTTTAAACTAATATGTTGAGAAATCATTTTTTGTCGAAGATTTATATTTTTAGTAGAAAATTTATCACTTTGCTTGATTGTTTAACTATTTTCTTGAATACTGGTGCTTTTTGCTTGAAAATTTGACTGTATGGGTAAAAAGTAAACAACTTTGTTGATACTTTTTTGTAATAGAGGTTTTTTTTCTCTCGGTTGAGAATTCAAGTTTTTTTTTAAAAGTATCTTTTATGGAAGAGAATTAATTTTTTTGGTTTAAAACAAACATGTAAAATTGAAAATTTGTATTTTGTATGTGAAATATTGTTTGATTCCATTTATAAAAGATCGTATCTTAGAAAAATTACATGATTAAAATGCTGGTATTTGAAAGTTAATGGTCAGGAAAAATGAAAAATGGTTCAGAAAAAAAAAAAAAAGAAAAATCTCAGAATCTGAAAATGTCTGCTAGAGTTAATAAGTATATAAAAAATACGAAAATCAATGCTGACGACATTAAATTTACTTCGTCAAGCTAAAAATCAAAACAAATTAGAACATTTAAAAAAACACTTCTGGATGTGACAATGCAACAGAAACCCAAAAAACTTATTTGGAAGACTATTGTGATGTTCATCCTTACTGTTTGGGTCACTTTCTAGCCACTAGGAAAAAGGCAAAAGTACTACCTATTCCAAAGTCCAGAAAAAATCATAACTTACAATGTAAGTCTATAGCGATAAGTCTGCTACCTCAAACTACTAACTGAAAATAATATATTAATATAAATGAAAAATTTGGTTTTCGTAATTTTCTTAATAAAACTGATCAACTTGCTCGAATAGTAAATTATATATTACAGAAAAATTCAATGCAAAAACAAACAGAGAACTTATCTTACTTGATTTTTAAAAAGCATTTGATACGGACTCAATCTATACACTCATTCAGTATAAATTCTCAGCTTACTTAATTCGCCTAATAAACGAGCAATGACTGTAGTCCCTCAATGTTCAGTATTAGGATCAGTATTGTATATAATATATATAAATGATATACTCAAATTGAAACATACACAAATATTAGTATATTTGCTAATAATATTTCAAAGATTACAGAAAGCATTAGAAAAAATCTTGAAACACCTTAAGAAATGGAAAATTAAAAGTGAATAGTGGCAAAATTGTAGCTATCATATTTACTAAAGGAAGACCAACAACAGATAAAAATATCAAAGTAGGCGACACACATTCCAACTGGTCAAATAGTGTGAAATACCTTGAGGGTGATACTAGAGAGAACTCTCACTTTTACTTGATATCATGTGACCCTGCTCAATAAAATATCTGTTTTTCTTGTTGTTTTTTTTTAAAGAATAAACGAATCATCTATACAAGAATAATTAGACCTGCTTTGGCTTATGATTGTCCTTTTTTAAATCTCACATAAGATGAAGCATTAAAAACAGAGACTGCAGGTGAATGCATCAAAAGAATGTCAGTAAATTATTGAAACAGAATTACCAAACATTCTAACCATAGTATACGTTAAGTTTTTTATAAACCACAAAAGTATAAGCACAACAGATTTTCTTAGGTTTTCGGTTTTTGTTTTTTAAATGTCTAGTCTATTTTTCCAGAAACTAAACTTTCCTGATAAAACACATATAGTAATCATTAGGTAATTAAGATAAATTAAATTTGGATGGTAGTCGTAGTTGGTAAGTATGTTGGAACATCTATTACACATTACTCAAATCTTAAAAAAAGTGATGTAACGATGTCTCGAAAATCTCGCAATCATTGTTGTTAAAAACACGACTGGCTTGTAATTTGCATCAATTTTTATATCTTGAATTTTAATACTAAAATCTAAAAATCATACCATTTTAATAAGAAAAGTTATAGAAAACATATGAACTGAGAAAATTGTATGCTTTTTAATACACTTTTGCGGTTAAATTAAAACTTACAAATTATCTAATAAATTATTGTAAATATTATAAATCTTTTATTTTAGTGCTTTTCGCTGAAAATTAGTTTTGATAAGAAGAAATTTGGTAGAAAAAACAGAAATTTTTTAAGATCATTAAAAAAAATTCTGGAATTTTTAGGTTGGGTTATTTTTTCCGGATACAGGCATTAAAAAAACATTAAGATTCATAATTTTTTACCAATTTTTGGTTAAGTTAGCGTTTTACATCGAAAATTGGTATTTACGTATTTTAAACCAAAAATCATAATTTAAATAAGATTTATATTACAGTTTTGTGTCAAAAATTTGTATTTTAAAATAAAAATTATTAGATTTCTAAAAAGATTTACAATTAAAAAAAATTGTATTACGTTAATTAAGTATTTTTCGTAGGAAATTATTGGTATTTTTAATAATAAATTATTAGGTTTTAAAGAATATGTACAATTTTTACACAACTTCAGTTCATGTGCTTCACCTGAAATTGTATTTTTAAACAAAAATCAGTAGTTTAATGATTTTTGTTTTAAATAATAAAATGTACAAGCTTGAATAATTGCATATTATCACCAATTTTAAATATTTTTAATCTAAAAAAATTATATTTTCAACAAAAAACGAATTTTCAACAAAATAATTGACAAAAAAATGAATTTTCAACTGAAGAAGATAAGGATATTTAAATTTTCAGTTTAAAAAAATATAATTTTTAATAAAAAGAACCGAATTTTCAGGAAAATAACAAAAAATAATTTGTAACACAGTAGTTGAATTTTTACCAAAAAAACTAATTTTCAACAAAATAAATAATTTTAACAAAATGGTAAAATTTTCAACCAAAAAGATGCATTTTCAACAAAAAAGAGAATAGTTACATTTTCAGTTTAAAAAAAAACTAATTTTCAATAAAAAATTTTTAGTCAAAGAAATAAATTTTCAACCAAAAAGATTAATTTTTAACAAAGTACCTAAATATTTAACCGAATGTAGAATTTTTAAAGGAATTTTAACCTAATAATTAAATTTTCAACCAAATAAATGAATTTTAGACCAAAAAGATTAATTTTCCAACAAAAATATGAAATTTTAACAAAATATATGAATTTTTAACCAAATGTTGATTTTTTTAAAAATAACTTTAACCTTATGGTTAAATGTTCAACCAAATAGCTGAATATTTAACTGAAGAATAACAATGTTATACCACACATGGGATATTTAAATTTTCAGTTAAAAAATTAAATTTTGATAAAAAGAAACGAATTTTCCACATAAAAGTTAAATTTTTAACTAAAACAATGAATCTTCAACAACAAAAATACATTTTTAACCCGGTAGGTATTTTACATTTTAATTTAAAAATCACGTAAGACAAAAAAAATAATCATGCGCACAGCGCTCGTGCTTTTTTTATAGGAAATGTAAAATACTATGTAAACCGTATGATATTAAACAATTATTATTAGTAAAATTAAAAATTTTTAAATCGTAAATTGTTTCATTTTGAACAGCTTTAGAATCGTATTTTAAAAGAAATTATCGTTCAATTTTTAACACACGAAGTACAGTGTAGTTAAAAAAATTTAATTATTTATATTTACAGTTACTCAAATTAAAACTATTTTCAATAAAAAAATTAAATGCAAACGCTTTTAATTTCTATGCTTTCAAGTTTTCAAAAATTCTTTTTATGGAATATGTATGCTTCAAAATGAAGACCTAAAATGGAAATTTTTTTAAATACAATATTTTAGAATTACGCATTGTAAAGTTAATTTTATCTCTATTTTTAAATATTTTATGTTTAACGGCGTTTTCCTGCACTCGGTTAACGACTGTAACACCTTGGATATTTTAGTCTAAGATCTCTCGGAAGTTTAACTTGACTGTTTTATTCAAAGAAAAAAAGACAGTTTTCACCGGATTGCAAACATTTTTCCCAGTCAATAAAATTTGTTAAATCAATCTCTATTCTAAACATTTTTCCATTTAAAGTAATAAAACTATAAAATAAAAAACAAATTAAGGAATTTTTAAGGCCCTAAAACCTTTCAAATGAACAGTTTTAAATAAAATGCAGATAAATTGCAAAATGCAGAATTTTTAACATTCATAAATTACAGAGTTCAAAGATCTAGATTAGGTTCCAAAAATATAAATCCACGTTAACATTTTCAATACTCTAAATTAAATAATTAACCAATGAAGTTGTTTTACATTTTTTCAAATTAAAAAATATTTTTGAAATTTTTTCAATTTTGGATTCAAATTTGGATCTATAAAAATATTTTTGAAATTTTTTCAATTTTGGATTCAAATTTGGAACTATAAAAATATTTTTGAAATTTTTTCAATTTTGGCTTCAAATTTGGATCTATAAAAATATTTTTGAAATTTTTTCAATTTTGGATTCAAATTTGGATCTATAAATAACAGTTGAACACTTATTATTTGTAGAAAAAAAATTGAGTAATTTTAAGAGATATCTAGAAGATTTGAAAAGATTATAAATTAATTTAAAACATTTTAAATTATTTTAAATATAATTTAAACAAAGCGTTTGATCCTAGGAAAATTGAAAATGATTATTCATTTGGAGAAATTATTTTAACAGAATATTTAAAAAGATTTCCAAAATTGTAAAAAGACCCTGGAAGATTTTAAGGATTTTTTTAATTTGCAGGATTTTCTAAAAATTGCAACAGAAAATTCTATTAGTTTTAAAAAATGTTCAAAGTTCTGAAAAAAATATAACGGATTTCGTTTAAATTACTTGATATCAGTTTAAATTTTTAATTAATTTTGAATCTTTTAAAAACTTCAAAATATCTCTTAAAATTACTCAAATTTTTTCTACAAATAAGAAGTGT
>JAWWLR010000148.1:9987569-10007860 GCA_035041075.1 Acraspis erinacei | reverse complement strand
TATGTTATATTATATATATATGTTATATTAAATGTTTAATTTGACATGAAATAGTTAAATTTTCAGTTAAAAAAGTAGATTATCAGCAAAAAACAAAAAGAATTTTGAACAAAATAGTTAAATTTTTAAGCAAAGAAATTATTTTTAACTAAAATAATGAATGTTCAACAATAACAAAATAATTTTTAATCCAGTAGTTGATTTTTTTTACCATAAAGACTAATTTTCAACAAAAGAGTGAAATTTTCAACAAAGCAGATAAATTTTCAGTTAAAGAAAATTTCGATAAAACAAACTGATTTTCTATCAAAAATATAAATTTTAAACCAAAAAAGATTAATTTTAATGAAGTACATGAATTTTCAACCAAAAAGTTGAATTAGTCACAAAAAAAAGTAATTATACAAATTTACCACATGAACCAAAGTTTTAGCGAAATATAGAAATTTTCAACAAAAGAACTGAATTTTCAATTTAAAATAAATGTTCAACCAAACATGTAGTTAAATTTTAAGTTTAAAAAATTCATTTAAAAAAAGTTATTAACAAAATATTCAAATTTTTAGGAAGATTAGTTTCTAACTAAAATAATGAACTTTACAAAAAATGTATATACCCAATTTTCAAATCATACGATTTTCTTCCAAATCTATAATAAAATGTTAAAACTAATTTAAATTGAAGGGCCCCAATGCCGATTTTGTTGTTTATTTAAAATGAAAATTACAGGATTTATTGAAATCCGAGCTCATTAAAAAGCGGGTTAAAAAATCGTTGGACAAAAATGAGTTAAGAAAGTTGCGGTCAAAAACAAGTTTTTGCTACCAGTCCCTCAACTTAGGCAATACATATATCTATTCCCTCGATACTGGATAACTTTTTCTCTGAAAAATTCCCACTTTGTTGGTTATCTAGTACTATATTAATTTATTATTTAGCAATGATTCATCTTTATCTGAATACATTATAGGCTAATTTCGTGGTCATGTTTCATTGTCAACAACAAGAAAAATCTTAAGAAAGTAAACAAAATTTCACCCAGAAATTATTTTTATATAGTTTAAAACTCCTTAAAAAGCTTTAAAACTTTATTTCAAAATCTTGAAATATCTACATGTTTGTCATTTTTCTAAATTTTAAATTATTTTTGACATTTTCTCGGAACTTCCAAATATATTTAAAAATGATTCGAATTCTCCCTCATTTCTTTTAATCCTGCAAAATTAAACATATTTCCTTAAAATCTTTCACATTCATTTTGGAAAATTTTGGAAACCTTTTTAAATATTATCTTCAAATTAATTTTTTAAAAATAAAAAGTGATTTTTAATTTTGCTAGGAATCTTAAGAAAATGTTTTTTTATCCTCTTGAAGCCTTTCATAATTCTTAAAAATCTTCTAAATTTTTTCTTCGAATTCTGCACAAATCTATATTGTGTTTTTAATTAAGTCGCGGGCTAGTTGCACCGAAATTTTGATACGAACAGCTTAACTTTAAAATCGTTTAAATTAATTTTGAATTTTTTCAGACCTTCTAAATATCTTTTCAAATTACTCGTGTTCAATATTTATCATACATCTTTTACTTGTATTTTTTTTATAATGTAACAATTATATTGTAACGCTCAAATTTTAGTTTTTCTTTTTTTTTTTTTGTTCAGTTTTTAATATTTGATTTGCAATTACTGATTCTGAATAAATAGTAAAATAGTTATAAATATTGACAAAATGTTCTTTTTCTTAAATAAAAATTTCGACTAAAAGGGGTTTTTTTTTATAAAAAAGTTCTCGTTTCCAAACGCTTTGAATTTTTTAAATCTTTAAAACCGCATTTAAAAATTATTCAAATTAAAAATTATAATCTAAAATGGAAAATTTTTAAGTGAAACATTTTGTAATTACGCATTGTAAACTTAATGATATCATAATTGAAAAAGATAACGATTCAAATAATGACTCAAAAACTGTTGAAGTCAAATTTAGTCAGATTTTTTTTGCAAAAAAATTATAAAATTCCCGATCAAAAAATAAATTCTCTGTAATTTCCCGGTTTCATAAAAGTTTCCGGTTTCCCGGTTCAGCGACCACCCTGCAAATTGCAAAGCATTTATATTTTCAAAGACGAGACTACGGTACGGAATTTACTGTCTCAGTACTTGTTATCTGTATCTGAATACATTATACGCTGGATTCACAATCGAGATTCATTCTCAATTTATAAATCACAATCAGTGTAAAGGATAGTTGGAGATAATGTCTCGTCTGCAATATTCATTACAAGGTTGAAAATCAAAATATTATAGACTGATACAATTTAAAATTTTTTTGAAAATAAAATTGTTACAGAACAATACAAAACCTTTTTTCTCTTAATGTTATTGAAATTATTGAGAAAAAATTTTATGTTGAAGTAAGAATTCATCTACTTTTAGATGCCTTCCAGAATTTACGGCTAAAATTCTTTTAAAACAGAAAAAAATGGGCGATTTTTCAAGAAAATAGTGAGAACATTTTTTTAATTAAAATAATGTTGGTATCATATTGCATTCAATTTGAAACTATTTAAATTTCTAAGACTTTAAGTTGAAATATCTTGTATTTACAACCGAAATTTTTTTTTAACTAAGTAGTTAAATTCCCAACCAAGTAGTATTTGAATTTTCGAGAAAAAAAATTCTCAACATAAATTTTGAGAAATAAACAATTGAATTTTATACTCGAAAATATACATTTTCAACCGAAAAAGTTGATTTTTCAACAAAAATATGGATTTTAACAACAGAAAGTACGAATTATCAACAAGAAAAGCATAATTTATTACCAGAGAATATGAATTTTAAACAACTAAAAATTAAACATTCAACGGAAATAGTTGAAATTCCAAGCCAAAAAGGCGAATTCTTGTACAAAACAATTGAAATTCAAACCAAAAATACGAATTTTCATTTAAAAAATTAGTTTTCAACCAAATAGTCGGATTTTAGACCAAAAAATATTTCCATGCCAAAGATAAACTAATTTTATATACGCCAAATTAATTTTTCAACAACAAAAAATACATTTTTAGCAAAAAAGGTTAATTCGTAACAAAATACTTAAATTTTTCTGGAATTTCAATAAAACAGTTTAATATTCGAGCCAAAAAGACGAATATTTTATAAGACAGTTTAATTTCCAACAAACAAGTCACTTTTCGAACAAAATTAATTTTAAACCAAGAAAGATAAGATTTTAACCAAACAAAAAATATTTTTCGGTCGAAAAAGATGCATTTTAAACAAAACCTGATTTTTTATCAAAATAGTTGAACTTCCAAACCAAAAAGATTCAACTTTAACCAAAAACAGTTGGATTTTCAAGGGAAAAAATTCAATTTTAAGCCGGAAAGTCTATATTTTTATAAGGCAGTTGAATTTTCAACAAAAAATTAAATATTTAACCAAGAAAAATCAATATTGAAAAAAATACTTTTTTTTTAGCAAAAAAAGGTTAATTTTTAACGAAGTACATAAATTTTCAAAAAAAAAAGATTCGTCTTTTTAACCAGAAACAGATGGAGTTTCGAGAAAACAGCTTAAATTTCAAGCCAAAAAAGACGAATATTTTATAAGAAAGTTGAATTTCCAAAAAAAAAAAAATATTTTTCGGTCAAAAAGATGCATTTTAAACAACAGTTGATTTTTCATCAAAATAGTTAATTTTCAAACAAAAGCGATTCAACTTTAACCAAAACCAGTTGGATTTTCCACAAAAAAGTTCAATTTTAAGCCAAGAAGTCGATTTTTTTATAAGGCAGTTGAATTTTCAACAAAAACGTTTATTTTCATCCAAAAAAGATCAAATCTCAACCAAAAAAATATAACTTTTCTACCAAAAAGGATGAATTTTCAATCCAAAAAGACGGCTCTTCAACAAATCAGTTAAATTCAGTAAAAACTATAACTTTTTAACAAAATAGTTTATTTTTTAACTATATAATTAAATGTTCAACCAAATAGTACAAATTTTAACGAAAAGAGACTAATTCTGCACCAAAAATAATGTAGTAAACTTTTTAACCAAAAATAATTGTATTTAATCCAAAATATTTCGCATGTAAGCAAAGAAACTTAACGCAAGCTACTTGTAATTTATTTAAATAAAAATGCTGCCACTTGTTATCGGCTTATTTAGTTCCAGAATTTTTTAACAATAAAGTGCAAATCCAACATCCACTTGAACACCATACTTAAATGTTCAAGAAAAAATAAAAAACGTTTGTGATAACAAATCAGTTTCTCTTTTTTAACCTTTATATTTTTAGCGTTTTTGACCAATCAATCTCTTTTTAAAATGGCAATATCGGAACTGACATGTGATAAAAAATCAAACAATCGATCTGGCCACCTGTCGAAGGAATTTCGTAGGAAATGGAAATGACTAATACTACTGACAGATCACCTACACTGAATCATAACTCCATTTAAAGATACCTAATCTTTTTGTAAGCAAAACGCGTGACCACTAGCATCAGTAATTTAATTTTCATAACAATAAAACTCGCGTTGAAATAACTCAAATAGCGAATATCTTCCCCCAATTTTTTGACGTTTCTCCTCCTCCCAACAAAATTACTCGATAAAAGGACGATGGCCGTATCAAGTCTATTTACAATTAATTTCCTGCTATTTAGTGCGTCATTATCTCAATTGCAATCATTCAAATCCTTGACAATTGGAGACACGCGATGAATAAAAATCTTAATTCCCCGAAGAAGGCTCGACAAGGGCATCTAATTAGATTTAATAACCCGGCTCTTGTCGATAGACCTTCCAGACATTCTTTTCCCACCGTCTGACGTCACACGAACAAAATTTACAGGAATCGCCACTTGCACTGGGCGGGGTGAAATTTAACCTACAATATTATCCTATTTTCGAAATTATCGAGATTTTTTTTAACTCACCGTTGTTAAAAATCCCAACAGGGCCAGAAAAGAGCAAACGACATTTAAACGCGTCATCGCCATGTTCGTCAAAACAGTCCGACGAAAGGCGAACGTGACCATCGTTAATTTCCACTCCACAATCCAAATTTGTTATCCGACTTTGCTAGGAAAACGCCAGTTTGCTTGACACCTCCCGAAATCTTGTCGAGATCGAATCCACGGTTTCTATCAAATTCTCCACTTTTACGCGAACATTTCACGACTTTTGTGACTTTTCGGTCCGCGTTGATCTTACTCTGACTCGAAGAGAATTTACACTGATCAGTGTTGCACTGGTTTAGGTTTACACCAATTGTGCGCACAATGGATACGAAGATTTGGATTGGCTAGTAAGTGGCGTGACGCACGCAGGGACGTATATTATAGGGGCTTCTCTTACCCCTTCCCTTGATTTCGGGGACGAAAATAAATTTGTAAACACTAACTAAACAGTCTTTAATCTTTATAGAAAGGATTTTCTCAGATTTTCTCCGGTTCGTAAACAAAATTTAGGCGAAGGTTAATCACACTTTTTTTTAGAAATATAAAATCAAGGTTAAATTCACTTTGCGGATTTTCTGGGAATTATAGGTGCCCTTATTCATTTTTATTATTTTCAATGAAAAACCGGTTTAGTTTCTACTGGAATTTTAGGGCCGATTTTATTTTTTGTTTTTTATTTTTCTGAAAGACCATTCATCTTTTAGTAATTTAAGAGAATATTTTATTTACATTTTTAATAAACGAAATATTTTTGAATATTATCTTTAAATTCATTTTTGAAAATAAAAATTGTCAAACATTTTTTAAAGAATCTTAAGAAAATTTTTTTATTCTATTGTAAATTTTGAAATATATTTTAAAATTGCCTTAAAATATTCCACATGCTTTTTTGAAGATTTAATATTTTTATTTTCTTCGTAAACTTTCAAATATCTTTAAAACTGAAATAAATGATACATATATCAAATAACGATGTATATTTACTTTTCTTAATAGTTTGGAAAATCTTTTTAAATGCATTTTAAAATATTCACTTAAAATTTATTTTTCGAAATAAAAAAACTATTAGAAATTTCCCAGGAATATTAAGACATTTTTTATCCCTGAACCAACCCCGACCCCTTCAAAATCCTTAAAAAATTAATTAATTTTATTTCGAAATTATTAAAAATTAACAACTTTTTTGACTTTTTTTTAATTTCCTCAAATCGTGAATTATTTTTGGAATTTTTTCAGATCTTTTAAACATCTTGTAAAATTATACAAATTTTTCCTGATTTTTTATAAATTCCTGCGAAATAACCCATTTCTATTTTTCCTTGGAATTTCAACGTTTTTATTTTTTTATTTTTTTAAAACCTTTCAAAATCCTTAAGAAGCTTCCAAATTTTATTTAAAAGCCTTTAAAAATCTACATTTTATTTGAGACATGGTGAGATTTTAAATAACTTTGAAATTTGTTGAAAACTTTTTAATTCTTCCAAATTATTTTTCAACAATTTTGGAAATCTTTTGAAATGTTTTTAAATATTATCTTCAAATTGATTTTTCAACCAAAATCCATTTCAAATTTTCCTTCAAATTAAAAAATTTTGCGATTTTTTGAGGTTTTAATTAATTACAATTTTTTTCAAAACTTGTAAATATGTTTTTTAAATTAATTGAATTCTTTATAAATTTCGAATTAAAAAATTATTACAAATTTTTTCAGGAATCTTAAGAAATTTGTGGTATCCCTGAACCACCCCGGAAGCTTTCAAAATCCTTAAAAAATGTCAACATTTTATTTCGAAATCATTAAAAATTAACCATTTTTTTTAATTTCCTCAAATCATGAATTATTTTTGAAATTTTTTCATATCTTTTAAACATCTTTGAAAATGATACGAATTTCTCATAATTTTTTATAAAATCCTGCTAAATAACCCATTTCAATTTTTCATTGGAATTTCAACGTTTTTTTATTTTCTTCAACCCCTTCAGAATTCTTAAAAACTTCAAAATTTTATTTCAAAGCCTTTAGAAATGAACATTTCATTTGAGACATTTTGAGATATTAAATAATTTTGAATTTTTTTTTAAGTTTAAAAATTTTCCAAATTCCTTATTAACAATTTTGGAAATCTTTATAAATTTTTTAAAATATTATCTTTAAATTAATTTTTTAATAAAGAAACCATTTCAAATTTTCCTTTAATCTTATTTTTTTCAAACCTTTCAAAATCCTTAAAAAGCTTCAAAAGTTTATTTCGAAGCCTTTAAAAATCTAGATTTTGTTAGAGACGTCTTGATATTTTTAATTAATTTAAAAACTTGTTCACTTTTAAATTATTTTTTAAAAAGATTCAATTTTTTCTATATTTTTTCAAATTCTGCAAAATAAAAAAAGTGGACTTAAATCTTCTAAATTATTGTTTCACAATTTTGGAAATCTTTTTGCATTTTTTAAATATTCTCTTTAAATTAGTAAAAAAAATTACTTTTTCTTGGAATTGAAAATAAAAAATTATTTTCTTCAAACTTTTCAAAATACTTAAAATTCTTCACAATCCTTCAAAAGTCTAAATTTTTTTTGAAAATTTCTAAATATTAAATATCTTCGAAAATGATTTGAATTCTTCATAACATTTTTTTAATTCAGTAAATATTTTTAAGATTGAATTAAAAATTAAAGAAATCTTAAGCATCTTGAGAAAATGTTGTTCATCTCTAAAAATATTTCAGTTTTGAAAATTTTGGAAATCTTTCGAAATGTTTTGAAATATCTGTAATTACTTTTTTTATAAATCTTCAAAATCTAC
Organism: Acraspis erinacei; assembly: GCA_035041075.1. NCBI lineage: Eukaryota > Metazoa > Arthropoda > Insecta > Hymenoptera > Cynipidae > Acraspis > Acraspis erinacei. The sequence goes on along the minus strand of JAWWLR010000148.1, from coordinate 10,000,090 downwards.
CATTTTTAAATATCTTCAAATTTTTAATTATTTTTATATCTTTTTAAAGCTTCTAAGCCTTTTAAATATCTTTTTAAATAATTCAAATTTATCATAAAACTTGAAAAAAATGCAGGAATTCAAAGTTGCTTTAAAATCTTCCCAATTTTCTAAAATGTTTTTAAATACTTTTCAAGTTTCTTTCAAAAGTAATGTTTAAAAAATAAAACATCAGGTAAAATTTTCCCAGGAATCTTAATAAATTAAAAAAAATTGTTTTCTTAAAAAGATTCTTTGTTTGAAATTTCTTAAAATCTGTATTTTGTTTAACATTTTCTTTTAATGTTTCTTTCTTTTTTTTCTTCTCTTATCTTCATATTCCACTTTTCTCTTTAGATTCTTTAGATTTTATTTAAAATTCTTTAGATTCTTTATAAATATCTTTATAAGTAAAATGATTTTTTATAAATATCTTTATAAAAGAATTAGATCTTAAGATCTAATCCTTATCAACAGAATTTCCCCATATTTTTTCCATATCGAAAATAAAATTTAGGCGAAGGTTGATCACACTTTTTTTTAGAAATATAAGATCAAGGTTAAATTTTATTTGGCAGAGCTCCTGAGAATTTTAGTTGCCCTTATTCATTTTTACTATTTTCGCTGAAAGACCGGTTTAGTGGATCATCTCTATTGGAATTTGAGGGTCGATTTTATTTTTATTTTTTTATTTTTCTGTTCATTTTATGATTATGAAAAGCCGTTTTTTATTTAATATTTCAAAAGAATGTTAATAAAATAATATTTATTCCAAGATAAATAAAAAATGAAAATAATTATATTTGTTAACAATGTTTAAAAACTTAAAAAATAACATTTTATAAATGTTTGGAAATTTATTTTATTTGGAAGTCTTTTGACATGATTTGAAATATTAAAAAGTTTTCCAGGAATGTTAAACAATTTTGATTATCTTGAACCCTTTCAAAATTATTAAAAATTTCAAAATTTTATTTCTAAATTCTAATTTTGTAAATATCTTTGAAAATTATTCGAATTTTTTCCCTAAAATTTTATTAAAATCATGAAAAATAAAAAAATTTGTTTTAAAATCTTCCCAATTCTTTTTGGACAATTACAAAAATCTTAAAATTAATTTTCAAGTAACAAAAAAATCCCTAAGCCTTCAAAACCCTATTTTCTTTGAAATTTTTCATTATTTAAAAAAATTTTCTAAACTTTTAAACATTTTTTTAAAATTATTCGAATTTTTTCTACATTGTTTTCTAATTCAGGAAAATTTCTAAAAATTGCCTTAAAATCTTCCAGTCTCTGTTTTAAAATTATGGAATTCTTTTTAAATATTCTCTCAAAACGGCAAATTAAAAAAAATAAAAACTTCCAATTATCTTTTAAACTTACCCGAATTTTTTCTTTAAATTTATGAAATTGAACATTTTTTCTTTAGAATGTTTCGCATTCATTTTCCAAAATTTGAAAATATTTTGAAACCTTTCTTAATTTTCTTTTAAAATTAATTTTTTTGAATAAAAAATCACTCAAAACTTTTTCAGGAATCTTGAGAAATGAAAAAATATCCTCCTCTTTTCTTTTCTTTTTTTTAGATGCTGAACGTGAAATTCCTTTCCGGAATTTCCTGGAATTCCATTTTTGTTGCAAAAACTGGTTCTGTCCTGCAGAGACGAATCCTTATATTTCTAATGAAAATATTTAAAGAATCTTCTGTATTTAAAAAAATTTAATTAAATTAAAACTTGGATTTTTGACCAGTTATTTTGGTTAAAAAGTTGCAGCTGAAAAGAAAAAGTCAGTTTAGATTTTTTATTCTTTTCACAATGTAAAAAAAAAGGTTTCTGGTTCCAATAGAAATTCAAGAATAAACTTTATTTATCAAATTTAACATTATAAATCAAATTAACTCGGTTTATTTTACAGAAAATTGATTTATCGATTTTACAAAACGTCTTCTATGATTTAAGAACTTTTTATATGATTTACAGAATTTCCTGTAATTAAATCAATTGCTTTACTAAAAATACAGTGAAGATATTTGAAGGCAGCAGTGCCCAAAAATACATCACTATTCTCACCAAAACAACGCACGTCAACACCTTAAGTGGAGAAGCACGAACTTCTGCATAATCGCACAAATAATGCATGCGACGCCGTTTCATTTTGAGGTACGAAGAATTTTTTTAACAGATAAAAACTTGTTTTTATAAATTTTAAATTAATTATCCACGTAAAACACAGTTTTCACTATTCTCACGTCAACACTTGACAGTTTGACATTATAAAACACTCGAGTGGGACTCTCTTCTTTGAGTGATTTTGCTTTCCTGTTATATTTGCAGAAAGTAATGAATTTATAGATTACTTATAATAAATGTTTAAAACGATACTATTTTTTTATTTGTTACAAATTTTTTAAAGGGTTCATTATAACATAGATAAGTAGGTGATAGTATTTTCAAAGGAAAAAAATCATTTCGTCGATGAAACCAGTCGATGAAACTACACAGTTGTCAATTTCTTCGGTTATTTCCGTCTCTCTTCGTGAAAATTCGGCCAAACTCGCAATCAAATTATATCACTAAAACCACGAATTTTATCTTTCAGTTTCTCTTATTTCCCATACATAATTGCTCAATACGACTTTGGATAAGATAAGAATTTATAAAAATATATAAGGATTTATACATTTTCCGATCCAACCTAAATAAATTTTTTTTACATTTTAGAATATTTACTCAAAACCTTACATATTGGGGTACACAAACTTATTTTAGAATTGATTGAAGACTTTTTACTTTCAAAAAGTCCGATTTTTTATTTGGGTGATACACAATTGAAACAAAATTAAAAACAAGAAACATTCGATTTTTCGAATTGTCAGCCAATCACAAGCAAGATCCATTCTCATTGTTGCACATGCGCAGCTTAGATTTTTTGCAAATAAATGAAATAAGGAAATAAATAACAGGAAGTCATAAAGTTAACCTTGAAATTCGTTTTCTCGCCTAAATAATTAAACGTAAATGATTTTGGCAAGTCCCATGTGTTCAATCAAACTCTCCAATTTTATCGATTATTTTCATTATTAAAATCGAATCTGCGGAAGCTGTCGATTTTCAACAGAATTGCTAGACTTTAATTATGTGATCTAACCTACAAACATTGCGATTTTTTCTGGATTTTACGTTTGTAATGAAAAATGGTGTATTTCCTGCATGAATAGACGATTGATAATTATGACGGGGGATTCCTAAAATATTTGTGAGATGATTTGGAAAAGAATCATTTTATTCCCTGTCATTCATCAAAAAAAGAGAGAGATGGCTGTGATATTCAAACGTCAAATTTCACTGATTCACCGGTAATATTTATTTATTATTTCGATATTATTTTTAAATAACACATCATTAATAAAGAGTAGAAATTATATTTCTTAGAGATTTTTAAAAATCAGTAATTTTATGTTATCAGACTTAACACTTCGCTATTTCCTTTTTTTTCGAGAATTTTTCGCAGCTTTAACGGAAGTTGCCCTTTTTCTCTTTTTTCCGCTTAAATAATACTTGAATTGAAAGAATCCATGAAGAAATTTCAAGTCTTTTTGGTTGAAAAGTCTATCATTGTATTTTTGGATCCAAATTAATCTCTTTTAGTTAAAAATTCTATGATTTGGTTGCAAAAATTTAATTATTTTGTTGAAAATTCAACGGCTTTGTTAATGACTTGTCTTTTTGGATAGAAAATTCGGCGTTTTAGACTGAACATTCATATTTTTTGATAGAAACATAATCTTTCTTGGTTGCAAATTCAACTATTTTTTTATATAATCCAAATTTTTGGTCGAAAATTATTTTTCTGTTTTTATAATTCAACTATTTTATTGAAAATGTATTATTCTTTGTTGAAAATGATATTTTTTGATAGAAAACTCGTCCTTTCAGACAGATAATTCATATTTTTTTAATAGAAAAATCATCTTTCTTGGTTGCAAATTCAACTTTTTCCTTGTAAATCCAACTATTTGGTGGAAAATTATTTTTATATTTTGATAATTCAAGTACTGTCGAAAATTCATCTGCCTTCTAAAAAAATTCCACTTTTTAGCTCCAAAAATGAACTATTTGGTTAAAAATTCAACTATTTTGTTGAAAATAAAATTATTTTTTGGAAAATTAAACTATTTGGTAAAAAGTTAAAAATCTTTTTTATTGAAAACTCATTTTTTTGTGTAAAAATCATCTTTCTTGACTAAAAATAAATTTTTCTATTGGAAAGTCAACTTTTCTGATAAAAAATTTAAGTGACTAAAATTTTTTTTTAATATTTAGCTTGAAAATTTATATTTATTTCGTAAAAGTCCTCTTTCTTGATTAAAAATTAATTTTTCTGTTTGAAAAAACTCGTTATTACTTTCTTTTAAAAAAGGAAATGGTTTTTGGTTCAAGTTTGACTTATTTTGTTTGAAAATTCGATAATATTGTTGAAAATTTACTTTTTTTGGTTGAAAATACTATTATTTTCGTATGAAGTTTAATTTTTTTTTCAAAATTGGTTTAGTTCGTAGAAAATTCATATTTTCGTGTTAAAATTCCAATATTTGTTTAAAAATTCGACTAAATTGTTAAAGATTTAATTAATTTGGTTGAATATTCTATATTTTCCTAATTCATCTTTTTTTTCGTCGAATTTTTAACTCTTTCATTGAAAATCCTGAAGTTATCTTCTTTGGCCTAAAATTTAATTTTTGAATATAACATTTGTTTAACGAAAATTCATTTTTTTCTAAAAGTCGTTTTTCTAGTTTAAAATTTCTTGTTATTGTTTTAAAATCAATTTTTCTGGTTAAAAATTTAACTGACTTTTAAAAAAATCTTATCTTTTGCTTGAAAATTCACCTATTTAATACAAAATGCAACTGTTTATAAAAAAATATTTTTTTAAACTTAACTATTTGATTGAAAATTAATTTTTTTTCGCAAAAGTCATCATCCTTGATTAAAAAGAATTTTTTCTTATTTGAAAGACAATTTTCCTGGATAAAAATTTTACTGAATTTTAGAAAATTTGCATTTTTGGCTTGAAAATTCACCTATTTGATTGAAACTGCGAATTTTTATTAAAAATATATATATTTTTAATTGAAGAATTCTATAGAAAATTCATCTTTGTTACTTTTTTGTTGCTGAAAATTCTCTTTCTTTCGCGATCGTATCCAAATAACTTTCAACTACAAAAGATGAAAAATTGCAATATTTTTTGGGATTAAACAATAATTCTTTGTTAAAATCAATCTTTTTTTTATTGAAAATTCGACGTTTTTAAATCAAAATTCTTTTTTTTCGATAGAAAAGTCATCTTTCTTGGTTGAAAAATTCAACTATTTTCTTTTATAATCCAACTTTTATTGAAAATTATTTTTATATTTTCATAATTCAACTATTTTATTGAGATTTTATTATTCTTTGTTGAAAACGATATTTTTTATTTAAAATTCTTCATTTTTTATTGAAAATCCGTCCTTTTGACTTGAAAATTCATCTTTTATGGTAGAAAAATATTTTTCTGTTTTTATAATTCACCTATTTTATTGAAAATTCATCATTCTTTGTTAAAAACAATCTTTTTTATTGAAAATTCGTCCTTTTGAGGTTGAAAATTGATATTTTTCGGTTGAAAAATCATCTTCCTTCCTTGGAAATTCAACTATTTTCTTATAAATTCCATTGTTCCGTTGAAAATGATTTTTCTGTTTTTATAATTTAAACATTTTATTAAAAATTCATTCTTCTTTGCTGAAAACGATTTTTTTAAATTGAAAATTCGTCCTTTTGGGATTGAAAATTGATCTTTTTCGGTTGAGAAATCATGTTTCTTGGTTAAAAATTCAATTATTTCCTTTTATAATCCAACTTTTTGGTTGGAAATTATATTTCTGTTTTTATAATTCAACTATTTTATTGAAAATTCATCATCATTTGTCGAAAATGATATTTTTTTTTGAAAATTCGATATTTTGGGTCGAAAATTGATCTTTCTGGTTTTAAAAATTTAAATATTTGCTTATAATCCCATGGTTTTGTTGAAAATGATTTTTTAATTGAAAATTCGTCCTTTTGGGTTGAAATTAGTCCTTTTTCTCGATTGACAAGTCATATTTCTTGGTTGCAAATTCAACTATTGTCTTGTAAATCCAAATATTTGGTTGAAAATTATTATTCTGTTTTGATAATTCAACTATTTTATTGAGATTTTATCATTGTTTGTTGAAAACTATATTTTTTTTATTGAAAATTCGACTTTTGGGATTGAAAATTGATCTTCTTTGATTGAAAAATCATCTTTTATGGTTGCATGTTCAACTATTTTCTTATAAATCCTATCCTTCCCTTGAATTTTTTTTCTGTTTTGATAATTCAACTATTTTATTGAAAATTCATCATCCTTTGTTGAGAATTATCTTTTTTTATTGAAAATTCGAGCATTTGGATTGAAAACTCCGTTTTTTTCGATAGAAAAGTCATCTACCTTGATTGCAAATTTGACTAGTTTCTTATAATTCCAATTGTTCAGTTGAAAATTCTTTTTCTGTTTTTATAATTCAGCCATTTTATTGAAAATTCATCATTCATTGTTTAAAATGATTTGAGGATTGAAAATTCTTTTTTTGATGGAAAAGTCCTCTTTCTTGGTTGAAAATTCATTTATTTTCTTGTAAATCCAACTATTTCGTTGAAAATTACTTTTATATTTTGATAATTCACTTATTTTATTAAATTTTTAATAGGAACGCCATTACCCTTGGTAGAAAATTCAACTATTTAGTTTAAAAAATATTATTTACTTCTTTCGGATGGAAAATTCATATTAGATGGTTGTAAATTATCTTTTTTGTTGAAATTCGTCCTTGTGGATTGAAAATTTATCTTTTTGGTTTGAAAATTCATTTTTTTTGGTTGCAAATTCAACTGTTTTTTTATAAGTCTAATTTTTATGTTTAGATAATTTAACTATTTTTTTGAAAATTTATCATTCTTGGTTGAAAATGATTTTTGTTTTATTGAAACTTCGTTCTTTTGGATTGAAAATTCATCTTTTTTGCTACAAAACTCGTCTTTCTTGGTTGCAAATTCAACTATTTTCTTTTATAATCCAACTTTTTGGTTGAACATTTTTTTTCTGTTTTTATAATTCAACTGTTTTATTGAAATTTCGTCATTTTTTGTTGAAAATGATCTTTTTCATTGGAAAATCGACCTTTTGGATTGAAAATTGATCTTTTTCGGTTTAAAAGTCGTACTTTTTGGTTGAAAATTCAACTATTTTCTTATAAAACCAATTGTTTCGTTGAAAATTATATTTTTTTATGAAAATTCGACTACTTTCTTGTAAATCCGACTCTTTGGTTGAAAATTCGTTTTCTGCTTTGATAATCCAACTATTTTGATTAATGAAATTTTATAATTCATTGTTGAAAAATTAAAGTCATCTTTTATTTTTATAAATTAACTTTTTTCTTATAAATCCCATTGTTCCGTTGAAAATTATTTTTCTGTTTTGATAATTAAAATTTTTTTTTGAAATTTCGTCATTATTTGTTGAAAATTCTCTTTTTTATTGAAAATTCATCTTTTTTGGTGGAAAATTCATCTTTCTTGGTTGCAAATTCAATTATTTTCTTTTATAATCCAACTTTTTCGTTGAAAATTATATTTCTGTTTTTATCATTCAACTATTTTATTGAAAATTCCAACTTTGGGATTGAAAATTGATCTTTTTCGGTTAATAAATCGTCTTTTTTGGTGGAAAATTTAACAATTTTCTTCTATAATCCAACATTTTGGTTGAAAATTATTTTTCTGTTTTGATAATTCAACCATTTTATTCAGATTTTATTATTCTTTGTTGAAAACTATATTTTTAATTGAAAAATCGACTTTTGGGATTGAAAATTGATCTTTTTTGGTTGAAAAATCATCTTTCTTGGTTGCAAATTCAACTGTTTTCTTACAAATCCAATTGTTCCGTTGAAAAAAATTTTGTTTTGATAATTTAAGTATTTTATTGAAAATTCGTCCTTTTGAATTGAAAATTCATATTTTTTGGTAGTAAAGTCATCTTTCTTGGTTGTAAATTCAACTTTTTTCTAATAAATCCCATTGTTCCGCTGAAAATGATTTTTCTGTTTTTATAATTCAACCATTTTTTTTAAATTCATCCTTTTGGATTGAAAATTCTTTTTTTTCGATAGAAAAGTCCTCTTTCTTGGTTGAAAATTCACCTATTTCCTTATAAATTCAGTTGTTTCGTTACAAATGATATTTTGTATTGAAAATTCGACAACTTTCTTGTAAATCCGACTATTTGGTTGAAAATTGTTTTTCTGTTTTGGTAATCTAACTATTTTTATTAATGAAATTTTATAATTCATTGTTGAAAATGGTATTTTTAATTAAAAATTGGTAAATTGATTATTTTTTTTTGTAGAAAAGTAATCTTTTTTGGTTGCGAATTCAACTTTTTTCTTATAAATCCCATTGTTCCGTTGAAAATGATTTTTCTGTTTTTATAATTGAAACATTTTATTAAAAATTCATCATTCTTCGTTGAAAATGATTTTTGGATTGAAAATTCCTTTTTTTCGATAGAAAAGTCATCTTCCTTGATTGAAAATGTAACTATTTTCTTAAAAATCCCATTGTTCCGTTGAAAAGGATTTTTCTGTTGTGATCATTCAACTTTTTTATTTAAAATTCACCATTTTTGGTAGAAAAATCATCTTCCCTGGTTGAAAAATTCATTTATTTTCTTTTATAATGAAACTTTTTGGTTGAAAATTGTTTTTCTGTTCTTACAATTCACCTATTTTATTCAAAATTTGACGTTTTGGATTGAAATTGTATTTTTTCGGTTGAAGAGTCATCTTTCTTGGTTGCAAATTCAACTATTTTCTTATAAATCCCATAGTTCCATTGAAAATGATTTTTCTGTTTTGATAATTCAACCATTTTATTGAAATTTCTTCATTCTTTGTTGAAAACTATATTTTTTTATTGAAAATTCGACTTTTGGGATTGAAAATTGATCTTTGTAGGTTGAAAAATCATCTTTCTATTTTTCAAATTCAACTGTTTTCTCATAAATCCAATTGTTCCGTTGAAACAAATTTTTCTGTTTTGATAATTCAACTGATTTATTTAAATTCATCATTTTTTATTGCAAATTCGTCCTTTTGAATTGAAAATTGATCTTTTTTGGTTGAAAAATCATCTTTCTAGTTTGCAAATTCAACTATTTTCTTATAAATCCAATTGTTCCGTTGAAAATTATTGTTCTGTTTTTATAATTCAACTATTTTATGAAAAAATTCATCATCCTTTGTTGAAAACGATATTTTTCATTGAAAATTCTTTTTTTTTCGATAGAAAAATAATCTTTCTCGGTTGCAAATTCCATTTTTTTCTTACAAATCCAATTGTTCCGTTGAAAATTATTTTTCTGTTTTTATAATTCAACTATTTTATGAAAAAATTCATCATTCTTTGTTAAAAATGATTTTTTAAATTGAAAATTCGTCCTTTTGATTTGAAAATTCATGTTTTTTGGTAGAAAAGTCATCTTTCTTGGTCGGAAATTTAATTATTTTCGTATAAATCCAATTTTTCCGTTGAAACAAATTTTTCTGTTTTGATAATTCAACTATTTTTTTTGAAAATTTATCATTCTTGATTGAAAATGATCTTTTTTATTGAAGGGTCCTCTTTTTGGATTGAAAATTCAACTTTTTTCTTATAAATCAAAATGTTCCGATAAAAATAAGTTTTCTATTTTGATAATTTAACTATTTTATTGAAAATTCGTCATTCTTTGTTGAAAATGATATTTTTTATTGAAAATTCGTCCTTTTGGATTGAAAATTTATCTTTTTCGGTTCGAAAAGTCATCTTTCTTGTTTTCAGATTAAACTATTTTCTAATAAATCCAATTGTTTCGTTGTAAATTATATTTTTGATTGAAAATTCGACAATTTGGTTGAAAATTGTTTTTCTATTTTGATAATCTATTTTTATTAATGAAATTTTACAATTATTCTTTTTTGAAAATGATCTTTTTCATTAAAAATTCGTAAATTTATATTTTTGGGTAGAAAAGTCGTTTTTCTTGTTTGCAAATTCAACTTTTTTTCTTATAAATCCAATTGTTCGGTTGAAACAAATTTTTCTGTTTTGTTAATTCAACTATTTTATTGAAAATTCATCATTTTTATTGAAAATTCGTCCTTTTGAATTGAAAATTTATCTTTTTTGGTTGAAAAGTCATCATTATTGGTTGCAAATTCAACTATTTACTTTCAAATCCAATTCTTCCGTTGAAAATTATTTTTCTGCTTTTATAATTCAACCATTTTATTGAAAATTCATCATTCTTTGTTGAAAATTATCTTGTTTATTGAAAATTCTTCCTTTTGGATTGAAAATTTATCTTTTTCGGTTGAAAAGTCATCATTATTGGTTGCAAATTGAACTATTTACTTTCAAATCCAATTCTTCCTTTGAAAATTATTTTTCTGTTTTTATAATTCAACTATTTGATTGAAAATTCCTCATTCTTTGTTGAAAATTATATTTTTTTATTGAAAATTCGTCCTTTTGGATTGAAAAAAATATCTTTTTCGTTTGAAAAGTCATCTTTCTTGGTTGCAGATTCAACTATTTTCTTATAAATCCAATTGTTTCTTTGAAAATGACATTTTTTATTGAAAATTCGACTATTTGGTTGACAATTGTTTTTCTGTTGTAATCATTTATTTTTATTAATGAAATTTTATAATTATTCTTTGTTGAAAATGACCTTTTTTATTAAAAATTCGTAAATTCATGTTTTTTGGTAGAAAATTCATCTTTCTTGATTGCAAATTTAACTATTTTCTTATAAATCCAATTGTTTCTTTGAAAATTACATTTTTTATTGAAAATTTGATTATTTGGTTGACAATTGTTTTTCTTTTGTGATCATTTATTTTTATTAATGAAATTTTATAATTATTCTTTGTTGAAAATGACCTTTTTTATTAAAAATTCTAAATTCATGTTTTTTGGTAGAAAATTCATCTTTCTTGATTGCAAATTTAACTATTTTCTTATAAATCCCATTGTTCTGTTGAAAATGATTTTTCTGTTTTTCTAATTCAACCATTTTATTGGAAAATTATCATTCTTCGTTAAAAATGATTTTTTAAATTGAAAGTTCGTCTTTTTGGATTGAAAATTCATCTTTTTTGTAGAACAGTCATCTTTCTTGGTCGGAAATGTAATTGTTTTTTTATAAATCCAATTTTTCCGCTGAAAGAAATATTTCTGTGTTGATAATTCAACTATTTTATTGAAAATTCGTCCTTTTGAATTGAAAATTTATCTTTTTTGGTTGAAAAGTCATCTTTATTGGTTGCAAATTCAACTATTTACTTTCAAATCCAATTGTTCCGTTGAAAATTATTTTTCTGTTTTTATAATTCAACCATTTTATTGAAAATTCATCATTCTTTGTTGAAAATGATTTTTTAAATTAAAAATTCGCCCTTTTATATTGAAAATCCATCTTTTTTGGTAGAAAAGTCATCTTTCTTGGTCGGAAATTCAACTGTTTTTTTATAAATTCAATTTTTCTGTCTTGAGAAATCAACTATTTTTTTGGAAAATTTATCATTCTTGACTGAAAATGATCTTTTTTATTGAAAGATCGTCTCTTGGGATTGAAAATTGAACCTTTTCTTATAATTCAGAATGTTACGTTGAAAATAATTTTTCTGTTTTTATAATTCAACCATTTTATTGAAAATTCGTCATTCTTTGTTGAAAATCATATTTTTTATTGAAAATTCGTCCTTTTGGATTGAAAAATTGCAAATTCAACTATTTTCTTATAATACCAATTAGTTCTTTGAAAATGATATTTTTGATTGAAAATTCGACTATTTGGTTGACAATTGTTTTTCTGTTGTAATCATTTACTTTTATTAATGAAATTTTATAATTATTCTTTGTTGAAAATGACCTATTTTATTAAAATTTCGTAAATTCATATTTTTTGGTAGAAAAGTCTTCTCTCTTTGTTGCAAATTTAACTATTTTCTTATAAGTCCCATTGTTCCGCTGAAAATGATTTTTCTGTTTTGATAATTCAACCATTTTATTGAAAACTTATCATTCTTTGTTAAAAATGATTTTTTAAAATGAAAATTCGTCTTTTTGGATTGAAAATTCATCTTTTTTTGGTAGAAAAGTCACCTTTCTTGGTTGCAAATTCAACTGTTTTCTTATAAATCCAATTGTTCTATTGAAACAAATTTTTCTGTTTTCTTAATTCAACTATTTTATTGAAAATTCGTCCTTCTGAATTGAAAATTTATTTTTTTTTTGTGAAAAGTCATCATTATTGGTTGCAAATTCAACTATTTACTTTCAAATCCAATTGTTCCGTTGAAAATTATTTTTCTGTTTTTATAATTC
>JAWWLR010000148.1:9963999-9976011 GCA_035041075.1 Acraspis erinacei | reverse complement strand
TATTCCATTTGAATATTTCACAATTTTAGATAAAAATTCATCTTTATGGTTTAAAATTCAAGTATATTAATCAGAGATTTACAATTTTAATTGCAAATTCATAACTTTCTTTGAAAATGTAACTATTTATTTAAAGTTAGTTATTTTGTCTTTAAATGATTTTTTATTAAAAATTTAACTTATTCCAATCAAATATTCTGTAGTTTTCATTAAAAATTCTTCTCTTTGGTTGAAAATTAATTTATTGAATTTAAAATTTAGTTATTTAAGTTTCGATTAAAGATTTGTCTTTTTTAGTAAAAATTAATTTGTTGTTGAAAATTAAACTATTTCAGTCGAAGATTCATCATTTTAGTTAAAAATTAATCAATTTAGTTGATAATTGAACTATTATTTTGTTGATAATCCGTTTTTTTTTTGTTCAAAATTAATTCTTGAATTCTTGAATTTTAAACTTTTAAAATTGAAGTTTAAATGTTTTTCGATTAAAAAATTTTTGTTATAAAATGTAGAGTTCAAAAATTTAGATTAAGTTCCAAAAATATAAATCCACGTTAACATTTTCAATGCTATAAATTAAAAAATCAATCAATAAACTTCAAAAAATTTAAAAATTATATTATTAAGTTATTTAAGACTATAAAAAACATTAAAAAATTAAAACTTTACTTTTTTTTAACTTGAAAGTTCTTAAATTAGAAATTAAATTATTTTCATTTTAAACAGTTTAAGTATCCTTAAAAAAATTTCCTTCAAATTTGAATTTATAAATAACAATTGAACACTTCTATTTTTTAGAAAAAAAAATTTAGAGTACATTTAAGAGATATTTAGAAGTTTTAGAAAGATTCAAAAATAATTTAGAACTTAAATTTTTAAACAAAATGTAGATTTTTGCAGATTTCAAACAAAAAATTAGAAGCTTTTTAGTAATTGTGAAAGGCTCTGAAAGAATAAAAAAACGTCTTCATATTGCAGGGAAAATTGACAATAATTTTTCAGAATGAAAAATTATTTTAACAGAATATTTAAAAAGATTTTAAGAGATTTCCAAAAATTTCAAAAAATACCCTGGAAGATTTTAAGGATTTTAAAAAAGTTTGCAAAACTTTCTAAAAATTGTAGGAAAAATTCTATTCATTTTAAAAAATGTTTAGAAGTTCTGAAAAAAATTCTAATAGACTTCGTTCAAATTACTTGATATTAGTTTAAATTTTTAATTAATTTTGAATCTTTTCAAAACTTCTAAATATTTCTTAAAATTATTCAAATTTTTCTTGTACAAATAATAAGGATTCAATTATTATTTCTACATAAAAATGCAACAATTTCGCTTAAAAATTAAACATTTTTGTAAATAGAAAAATCAAAATTGTAACTTTAAAAGTTTAAAAGCTTTTCGAAATTTTAACAATTCAAAGCTTTCTATAAGTGAATAGTTTCAGTTTTTAATACTTGAAGTACAGATCCATTAAAAAAATTATTTATTCATCTATTTATATTTACAGTTGAGATAAAATAATACTGTTTTTTATCCAAACTTTTCGACTTTAAACGCTTTTAATTATTAATTGTTTTTTTTTCTTACAAATTTTCTCAAATTATTTTCAACAAAATTAAAAGATAAAATAAATAAAAGTACTATTAAGATTTTTTTACATACATTTAAAAGGTGCTGATAGGATTCATCAAGAATATCGACATTGTCGACTGGAATTCTCGTAACGCAGTTGTAACGAAATTCGTCCGCTGCTATTACACCGTCATCTAAAAAACAATATTTTTTATTATTTTTAAATTCTAAAAAAAAACAGAAATGATTTTCAATTTGAAAATCAAGTTGGCCGTATGTCAGGGAAAGTTTTAAATCAGGGAATTTTATTCGTCAGGTAAAATGAAAAATTTTGCAGGGAAAAGTTAAGGGATTTTAAAAATTAAGTTTGCCTTTTTTTTAGATGCTTTTCCCTGCCGATTATATTTTTATGTCGTCCTTCTTGATTAAAAATTTTTCTTTTTGGGTTGAAAATTAAACTGCTTTCGTACAAAATTCAACTGCTTTAGTATAAAAATAAACTTATACTTGAAAGTTTAACTAAATTATTTTTTCGCTTAAAAAATCAACTATTTTCTGGAAAATTCGTCTTTTAGGTTGAAAAATTTGTCTCTTTTTGTAGAAATTTCACCTTTTTCGGTTAAAAATTCAACAGTTTGGTTAACATTGTTAAATAATCTTTTTTGTTGTTGTTTAATATTCATAATTTTAATTGAAAATTCATCTCTTTGGTTAAAAATGTATTTTTTGCACTGAAAATTTAACTAATCCAGTTTTAGTTGAAAATTCATTAGCTAAGTTGAAAATTAATTTTTCTAACTGAAAATTTAACTTCCATTCTTGTTGGAAAATTTATCTTTATGGTAGAACTTAATCTTCTTGACTGAAATTTCATGTTTTTAGTTTAAAATTCAACTATTTCAGTTGAAAATTCATATATTTTGTTGAAAATTCGATCTTTTCCGTAGAAAATGAATATTTTTAGTTGCAAAATATTTTTTTTATTGAAAGTTCAACAGTTTCTTTGCAACTCTTCATATTTCTTGGCTGAAAATTCGTTCTTTTTTTTTTTAATTAAATTTAACTGGGATTTTAAATAAAAATAAAACAAAATTTTAATGGAAATGTCAACTACTACATTTTTCGTTAAAATTAATATTTGTTGGAAAATTAATTTTTTTAACAAATAAATTAACTTTTATCGTAGAAATTAATCTTCTTAGTTAAAAATTCATGTTTTTGGTTGAAAATTCATTATTTTAATTGAAAATTCATCTTTCTGGCCGACAAATTAAGCTATTTCAGTTAAAGACTTATTATCATTTTAGTTCAAAATTCATGCAATTATAGGATTTAAAATGCAACTGTTTCAATTGCAAATCGCCACTTTATTTGAAAATCCATTAGTTTTGATTGAAAATTAATTTTTTAATTTCATGCTGAATTTTTCCATTTCTGGTTGAAAATTTATATTTTTTATTTGAAATTTCATATATTTTGTTGAATATTCAACTTTTTGGTGAAAATTAATCTTCCTGGCTGAATATTTTTCTTTCTGGTTTAAAATTCGTTATTTTTGGTTGAAAATCCATCATTTTATTTGAAAATTTATCTTTTCGGTTGAAAATTAATCTTCTTTGTTGAAAACTAATGTTTTTTTCTGAAAATTCCTAATTTTAATGGAAAATTCATCACTCTCGTTGAAAAATAATAAATTTAACAAATAATTTAACTTTTTTGGTAGAAATTAAGTTTTTTGTTGTTTAAAATTCATGTATTTTTTTGTAAATTCGTCTTTTCTGTTAGAAAATAATCTTCTTGGTTGAAAATACTTTATTTTTCTTCATGAAAATCCATCCCTTTTGTTTAAAGTTCAAATATTTGAGTTAAGGATTCATCATTTTAGTCAAAACTTCTTTATTTTTTTGTTGAAATTAAAACTACTTGGTCGGAATTTAATTTTTTGGTTACTTTTTTCTGTGTAAAATGAATTTTTTTAACTGAAAATTTAACTCACATTTCTGGTTGAAAAGTAATTTTTTTAGTTGAGAATGCAACTAATTGGTTGATAATTAATGTATTTTGTTGAAAAAAGTCGACTCTTTTTGTGTAAAATTAATCTTTCTCTTTTTTTTTAAGAAAATTAATTTTTTTGTTTAAAATTCAACTATTCCAGTTAATGATTAATCATTTTAGTTGAAAATTCATCAGTTTGGTTGAAAAATAATTTTACACTGAAAATTTCACTACTCTATTTTTTGGTATAAAATAATTTTCTTCTTTCAAAATTAATCCTACTGTTTTAAAATTCATCTTTTTGGTTCAAAATAAAATTACCTAGTAGAAAGTTAAACCCCATTTGTAAAAAATTAATGTTTTTTATTTAAAAAGTTCATCTATTCGGTTGAAAATTAATTTAACGAATAAGAAAACTTTTTTGGTAGAACTTAATCTTCTTGGTTGAAAATTAATCTTTTTGGTTTAAAATTCATGTCTTTTTTTGTAAATTCGTCTTTTCTGTTAGAAATTAATTTTCTTGGTTGAAAATTCTTTTTTTTCATGAAAATCCATCTCTTTGGTTTAAAGTTCAAATATTTAAGTTAAAGATTCTTTTTTTGTTAAAAATAAAACTACTTGGTCGGAATTTAATTTTTTTTGTTACTTTTTTGTGTGTGAAATGAATTTTTTTAACTGAAAATTTAACTTACATTTCTGGTTGAAAAGTAATCTTTTTAGTTGAGAATGCAACTAATTGGTTGATAATTAATGTATTTTGTTAAAAAAAGTCGACTATTTATGGAAAATTATTCTTTCAGTTTTTTTAAAGAAAATTAATTTTTTGTTTAAAATTCAATTATTCCAGTTAATGATTAATCATTTTATTTGAAAATTCATCACTTCGGTTAAAAAATGTTGTCTGGTAAATTAATCTTTTCAAATTAAAATTTAATGATTGTTTTGTGGAAAAAATCGTATTTTTTTGGTCGAAAATTAATATTCTTGTTTCGAAATTAATAATAAAAATAAAATAACAATTTTATAATGCTGTTTTTGCTTAAAAATATAAAATTCTCACCATTCAAGTCAACTAATTTAAAATGACTGTCGATGAACATTTTCATCGCCTGGGGAAATTCGCGGTACGGACGTCCAACACAGCTCATTTGCACAGCTCTTTTAAACTCTTCGTTCGTCACAATTCCATCCTAAAAAAGATTAAAAAAATATTACTAGTTCACTTTTTAAAAGCCAAAAAAAATCAAAATCAAAGGCTGGTTTAAATAATTGTTTTTTAATCCATGTTATTTATTAAAAATGCAGCAAAGAAATATCTTTGTCGAATGCATTTTTTTTAAATGTTCAATGCATTTTTTAAATTATTGCTTAAATTAAAAATAAGAATTGACAACAAATTCTCAATTTTTTTAATGTGCATAGAAATTTGTAATTTTTTTCAATTTTTTTATTTATTTAAAACTCAAATAATTAATTTAAAAAAATACATTGAACATCAAACAAAAATTCTGATCAAACTATTTTATTATTTTAATTTTAATGAATCGAATATTTGATAATTCTGCAAATTTTCTGTGGGAAATTTAATTAAATTAGAATTTTCCAATTCGGGATTTTTATATTTCGCCAGTTTTATACTTTCCGGAATTTTCTATTTGACTATTTTCGGGAATTTCACAGTGTTGGGAAATTTAGTTTTAAGGATTTTTCAGACGTCCCTATTTCAGTAAAAGTCTCTGCATTTCAACTAATAAGTAAAATTTCTCTGATCTATATTTAAGTGCCAAAATCCCAACATCGTTAGTCGTTTCCGGTCGTCATTCATTTTGGACCTAATTACTTGCCATAATGCTTATTCACAAAAGCCCAATTTCTCCAAATTTACTTACATAAAGTTATCAGCCAATTTTCCTAAATTAAGATTTTCATTTTTTAATATAGTTAATTTGCCTTAAACTATTGTTGGTTGCTTTTAAATTATTTAAATAAATGATATCGATTTCTTACTGAAAATTTGGATTATTAAAATACGTTTATCATTTAAAATTATTATAAATAATGAATTGAAAATAATGTAAATCACTTCCAATAAGACAGATTTATTTCAGAATTTAGTTCAATTTTTTTTCATGAATACAAATTAAAATGGATGTTTAAATTGTAACTGCATTTTAACGATTTAAGAAAGGCTTTTGATTTAAATTATTTTTAAGAGAATATTTTTAAGAAATGGTCAAAAATATTTTAAAATATTTTCAAAATTGTCAAAAAAGAATCTGTAAGATTTTTACAGACATTTGTTTTCATTTTAACGAATTTGAAAAAATTGTAATCTTTTAAAAAGATATTTAGTGGGTTTAAACATTTTTACAAATTTTCAAAAACTTTAATAATGTAGATTTTTGAGGATTTTGAGAAAAAATTGAGAAACTTATTAAGAATTTTGAAAGATTTTTTATTTTTAAATATTTCAAAATTATGTAAAATTTGAAGAAAAAAAATGTTAGAAACAAGACGATTTTTTAAGGTTTCAAGAGAATACAAAAATTTCATGAGATTTCTACGAAAATATAA
This sequence comes from Acraspis erinacei, assembly GCA_035041075.1. NCBI lineage: Eukaryota > Metazoa > Arthropoda > Insecta > Hymenoptera > Cynipidae > Acraspis > Acraspis erinacei. The sequence goes on along the minus strand of JAWWLR010000148.1, from coordinate 9,969,869 downwards.
AATGATTCTTCATTGTGAAAAATTAATTTTAAGAGAAAATTTAAAAAAGGTTTCAAAATATTTTCAAAATTGCAAAAAAAAGAGTGGAAGGTTTTTAGACATGTTTTTAATTTTTTCGTTGTTTTGCAAAATATTAGGAAAAATTTAAATGACTTTAAAACATATTTAGAAGGTTAACTTTTTTTTTTAAATAATTTAAAATTTGCACTGATTTCAAAAAAGCTTAAAGAAAATGTAGATTTTTCAATATTTAAAAAAACAAGTATTTTTTAATGATTTTTGGTTTGGAATAATTAATTTCAAGAGAATATTTAAAAAGTTTTTGAAAATTATAAAAAAAACCTGGAAATATTCGAAACATTTGTATTTTAATTTTGCATGATTAAAAAAAAAATTGATAAAATTTCAATAATTCAGCATTATATTTAGAACTTTAAAAAAAACCATTTCAAAATAATTTCATGAAGAATCAGGAATATTTTGATATTTTTGCCATTTTGCAGGATTAATTTTTGTTTAAATTAAAATAATTTTAACAGATATTTAGAAGTTTTGAAAAAAGTTCAAAAAAAAATTTTAAACTTGAAAATATTCAAAAAACTAAAAAAAAATTGTATATTTTTGAAGATTAAAAAGAAAAAAACTTTTCAAGAATCGTAGGAAAATTTGACATGGATTTTTATTTGCAAAAAATTAATTTTAAACAAAATTCAAAGAAACTTTAAAATATAGAACATTTTTTATTATTTTTAAATATTTTATTACATTTTAGGATAAATTTGAGTCCATTTTACAGATATTTAACAGTTTTAAAAGTTTCGAAGAGATTAAAAGTATTTTAAAACTAAAAATTATTTTTTTTTATTTAAAAGCTTTAAATAGATTCAAAAATAATTGATTACTTGTGAAGATTTGAGATATTTTTTTTGGAAAAATTTAGATTTTTAAAGAAGGAAGGTTCTCAAGAATTTTCAAAAATTTCAAATTATTTTCTACAATTCCAAAATCAATTTTTTAATTTTTCAGAATTCATTTTTTTTAATCGCGTAAATTTAAGCGAAATTTAAAAGGTATAAAAACATTAAATTTGAAGACAATTTTTTTTAATGTTGCAGAATTTTTTTAAACTATAGATTAAATTCGAATTATTTTTTGTATTTTGAAAAATTAATTTTTAAAGAAAATTTGAAAATTAAATTCAAAACATTTCATAAGGTTTCTAAAAATGTCGAAAAAATCGTTAAAAAAAGAATGAATGAAAATTTAAAACATTTAGAAGCTCTTTTTGAAAAGTTTCAAAAGAATAAAAAAAAAATGTAAAAGAAGATTTGAAATTATTTTAAGCTATTTCAGATGATTTCTTAGTGGCTTTGAAAATATTAAAGAATAATTAAAAACTTGACAAGATTTTTGAAAAGTATCCTGTAGAGTTTAAGGCACTTTTTTTTATTTTTTTTAAATATCACGAAAAATTGCATTCATTTTCAAAGATGCATAAAAAGTTAAAAAGTTTCGAAAAGATTTTTAAACAACGAAAAATACGAAAAGATTTTTTTTTTAATTAGAAAAAGATTTCAAACTATTCCTTGGAGATTCTGAAAATATTACAAAGTAATTTAATATTCAATATTTAAAATAATGTAGAAATTTTTTTAAACAATTTTGGAAATTTTCAGGAGATTAAAACACATTTCTTAAGAATGCTGGAAAAATTTGAAATGATTTTTTATAAAATTAATTTTACGAAAACATTGAAAAACTTGAAAAGATTTATAATAAAGAATCTAAAACTTTAAATTTTTGGGGAAAATGGTAATATTTTTAATAACTATATAGAAAGATAAAAAATTTTGAAAAGATTTCTGAATAATTAAAATATTTTTGGAAAAATTACGAATAAAACCTAAAAACCGAATTTAAAAATAAAAATTTAGTCAAATATTTAAAAAAATGTATTTTTACCTTTACCTTGTTTAAGTCAGCAAGTTCTGCAATTTCTTCCCATAAGGAGATCATTATATGTAGATTTTCCTGATAACGATTGTAGTGAAATGCTCCTCTTCCCTCGATGAGAGTCATTTTTAAAGCCATACATTCAAAATCATGTTGATCTACTATTCCATTATTATCTATATCTGAAAAAATAATTAATAGACTTCACTATTTTTTTCTTTTCTTTAAATTAAATGCTTTATTTAAAATAATTAAATTGACTATGGTAATTTATGATAATAAAACTTTTTTTACGTATCCTGCGAAAATTTTAAATAATTTTTTTAATTTGTTAAATTATTTTTAAGAGAATATTTTAAATAATTTAGTATTTCGAAAAATATTAAGCACACTGTATATTTCAAAAGATTCACAAAATTTTCTTAAGATTTCTAGGAAAATTTTTTATGTTTTGTTTTATTAAAAAAATTAATTTTAAGATAATATTTTTAATGATTTCCGAATATTTTAAACGATTTTCAAGCTGGAAAAAAATGTGGAACATTTTAATACAATTTTTCTAAATTTGCAGAATTTTATATCAATTTTCGAAAAAATTCTAAATTTTTTAAAGATTTTTTGCAGGCTTTAGAAAATTGCAGTAAAATTTTGAATTATTTCAAAACGCTCGATTGAACCAAAGAAGAAAATGTCAGAAAAATCAAATAAATTTGAAAGCGGTTTCCAAAATTAAAAAAAAATAAGCTGAAGGATTTAAAGGCAATCGTCTTAATTTTGCAGAATAAAAAAAAATTACGATAAATTAGAATTCTTCTTAAATATATTTGAAATTTTTTAAACTTATTCAATAATAATAATTTAAATATTGTAAATATTTAAAAACAAAATATAGATTTTTGAAAATTTGTAAAAAATAAGCTTTTGATGAATTTTGAAAGGTTGCAAGATAAAAAAAAATTTCATGAGATTCCTAGAAAAATTATGTATGATTTTTTATTTTGCAAATATTCATTTTAAAAGAATATTTAAAATCGTTTCCTAAATATTTATAAAAGAATCTGGAAGATTTCAAAGCAATTATTTTAATTTTTTAGAGATAAAAAAAATATTAGAAAAACTTTCAATTATTATAAAATATTTATTTAAAGTAGCGAAAAATTTCAAAAGTTGATTTTTTACTTCGAAAAATAAAGTTCAAGCGAAAATTGAAAAACATTTCAAAGGATTTTCTATAATTTCGAAAAAAAGGATATAATATTAAAAAGAAAAGTTTTTTTTCAATTTTGCAGGATAAAAAAAATCAAGTAACTTAAAAAGCGTTTTCCAAAGGATTACGAAAAAATATTTTCTGGAAGATTTAAAGGCAATTGTCTTAATTTTTCGAAATTGAAAAAAAATTATGAAAAATTTGTATCATTTTAATAGTTATAAGTTTTGGACGAATTCCAATAACTTATATAATAATTTCGGGGTCGCTGAATCCAAATTCGGGGTTCATTTAACCCCATCACGTCAGGATTTTCTAGAACCCCGAAAAATAGGCCCAAAATCCCAATAAATCCTCTATTTATTGACCCAAGATCCCAATAACTCCCATAACCTCAAAATGCCATAAACCCGAAACCCGGTAAGAGACTTATGCGTATTGAAGCACTACCTACTTGTTGCCAGTTTTGCTGAACTCCTTGCCTCACACGAATAGCAAAAATAAAATAACGAAAAGATAAATTGACTTTATGTGGTTAGCTTTTGTGGTAACACAACTATTGTAATTCCCTTTTCCTATTCATGGTTACTTTCACAGACTTCTCGAGGAAATTTCTTTCTTTAAATCTAGAGGCCAGAAGTTCTTGACCCTCTTTTGATAATCCCAACTCTCTCCCCAAGTCATTTAATTCTTCTTGACTAAAAAGTTCTGGTTTTGGCTTCGAATTTTTTGATCTTCGACCCTTTTCGCTCGCACTCGACCTGTCAGATTCCATTTCAATATCACTGCGACTGACTGCGAGTAGGTGAGGATGAGGATGAGGACTGATGAGGACGATGAGGAGAGGACTCCGTCATTTCTGCTTTTCTGCTAGCTTTTTCAATCTGCGCGTGCGCAATGAATACGTTCATTTCCGTTTTACAGCCTTCCAGGCAAGTTGAAAAGAACTTGTGAAAGGTAATTCATAACCGATTTTGGATTTTTGTTTATAGATATAGATATTTGTTTGGGTTAATTTTTTCATTTTTGTTTTCTTTAAACTTTTATGTTAATGCAAAGAGTAATTAAAGTAGATTTATTCGTGTTGTTAGCTTAGGGGCCGTAACGGATTCTAGGCCTTCTCTAAGACCCTCCCGCCCCCCTATTACTGTACGTAATTTTTAGTTTCCAGTAATGTTTTGCTAGTTATGCTAGTTAATTTTTAAAATTCCGTGACTATAATTTTGCAGTTTCCTTTATCATTAATATTCAAATAGAGTAGAATTTTAATCCCGTAATATTTTAAACATGGAATCTTTTCTAAACGGAATAAAACAGTATTTCGGAAACAAATTTAAAATTGTCGAATTTATTAATTTATATTATATAAAACAAAAAATGTATTTTCTACTAAAGAAAATAGATTTTTTTAAATTAAATACTTAAATTTTCAACAAAATAATTACATTTTTAACATAATAATTGCATTTTCAACCTAAAAAGATGAAATTTATTTAAAAAAAGGTATTTTAAAACCAAAAATTCGAATTTTGAACACATAAAGGAAATTGATGCATTTTTATCCAATAAACATGAAATTTCAAACCAAAACAATTTTTTTTACTGCAAAAGGAGTATTTTCAACTAAAAAAAAACAATTTAAAAAAATGGAAAAGTTACATTTTCAATTGAAAAATTAATTTTAAATGAATAAAAGGCTTTTCGGCTAAAGAGTTAAATTTGCAACCAAAGAAATATCCATTCAAACAAAAATTAAATTTTTAACAACGTAGTTTAACTTTTACGCATTTAGTTAAATTATCAATTAAACCTGAATAATTTTCAACATAATTGTTAAACTTTCAACCAAAAAGATGAATTTTCAAATAAAAATATAAATTGTTAAGAAAAAACAAGTATTCTTTTAAAAAAATACTTGAATACTCAAACGAAAAAGAATAATTTTTAACCAAAAAGATAAATTTTTAAAAACAAAAATGAATTTTTAACCAAATTGTTGAAACCTTTACTAAATAATTGCATTTATACCCCAAAAATATTACATTTCTTTTAAAACAGATGAATTTTTACTCAAAACATACAAAAATTAAAAAATATAGGTCAATTTTTATCCAAAAAAGATACCAGTTTACTTTTTAAGGACAATTAAATTGTTTGAATTGTGATTTATTTATTGTTAAAAAATTTATATTTTAAAATATGAATTTAAAAAAAGTAAATTTATACCAAAAAAGAATCAATTTTGCATCCAAAAAGACACATTTTTGCAACCAAAAAGGATGAAAATATAAGAAAAAAATTAGTTGAATAATCTACCAAATCGTTCCATTTTTAATTTTATCGAGGAAAGGTGAAATTTGTACTAAAACAGATGAATTTGAATAAAAAAGAACAAATTTTTTTCAAAAAGGTGAACTTTCACCCAAAAAAGATTCAGTTCTTAATCCAACACCAAATTATAAATTTAAAAAAAAAAGAAAAATTTATTACGAAATAGTTAAATGTTCTAGAAAAGAGTGGAATTTTCAACCAAAAAGTTGCATTTTTGTCCAAGTAAAATGAAGATTCTACTAAAACAGGTGAATTTTGAAATCAAAAAGACAAATTGTCAGAAAAAAATGGTTCTCATCGATAAAAGATTTCAGTTGACTTTTCATCAACAAAATATGAATTTTAAACAAAAATTTAATGTCCTACTGCCTGTGTAACA
>JAWWLR010000148.1:9738864-9755307 GCA_035041075.1 Acraspis erinacei | reverse complement strand
GTTTAGTTGAAAATTAAGTCGTGTTAGTTAAGGATTCAAGGCTTTTGTGGAAGATTCGGCCATTTTGGTCGAAATAACGACATTGAAAATTTTATAGGAGAATTCATATTTTTGTGTAAAAATAAATCTCTTTGGTTGAAAAATAATTGTTTTAATCATTCTAGTTCTGGTTAAGAATTTAACAATTTGGTCTAAAATTCATGTATTTGGTTTTTAACAAACCAAGAAGATTTTTCGGTGATAAATGAAAACAATTACAAACAAATTGTTGAATTTTCAAACTAAAAATATGAATTTGCAAACCAAAAAGACGAATTTTCAAACAAGAATTATCTTTCAATCAAAGAAAAAAATGTCAACCAAAGTGTTTTGAATTTCTAAGCCAAAAAAGACGAATTTTCAACAAAATTTTATTTTTAACCAAACGGTTAAATTTTCTGGCAACAGATTAAAATTCTACCCGAAAAGATAAACTTTCAAACCAAAAAGACGAATTTTCAGTCGAGAAAGAAAAAAACTTTAACCACATTGTTGAATTTTCAAGCAAAAAACCGAATTTTCTACAAAAAAATTCAATTTTGAACTAAAAAAGTCAATTTTTCATCAAATAGTTGCAATTCAAGCTAAAAAATTTTTCATTTGATGCAATAAAAACTGAACTTAAAATTAAAGCACTCAGGGTGGAATTCTTTTAAAATTTGAAATTTTAAAATTGAAGCAAAATTTTTAATTTTTTTAAACTGAATATTTCAAAGATTTCTAGATAAAAATATAAATCCAGGCTATTATTTTCAATGCTTTAAATAGTCAAAATTGAAGAATGAATAAAAAAATTTATAAATATTCAAAATTATACCATTTTTAGCCATTTTAAGATAGAAAAATCAAAATTGAACGATCAATTTTTTTAAACCAAATACTTAAAAATTAAAATTTTTGAAATGGCACAATTAAAATGGTAAAGTTCAAAATTTAAATTTATAAATCTAAAATTTAAACTATTCAAGGCTATTTCAAAAATTTAAGTTTCAAATTTTTTAGTTTTTAATATTTGCTTTATAATTCCTCATTTCAAATGAACATTCAACTATTAATAAATATAAAAATATTTTATTATTAAATTTCAAACTAAATGGGCTTAAAATGGAATATTTTGGAATGAAAAAATTAGGTTAATTAAAAATTGAAAATAGTTTACAAAGTTTTTGTAAGTTTTTAAAACTGCATTTTATAATTTTTTGAATTGAAAATGTACGCTTAAAAATGAAGACCTAAAATGGAACATTTTTAAAGTAAAAAATTCCAGAATTGAGTACTATAAACTAAATAATTTAATAATATAAAAAATTAAAAATTAAGCTCAACATTAAAAAAGAAATTGAAATCGTACTCTTTTCAATGTTAAAAAATCATTTTTCTGTCATAAATTGATAAAATTTCCGGTCTAAAAATAAACCCAGTCATTTCCCGATCGGTCACAAAAAAATTTCCGGGTTTCCGGTGCAGCGATCACCCCGACTACTCAACATTTTAGGTCATGATCTGAAGTAATTTGAGAAGACGAGCGCAACAACTTTTAGGAGAGAAACCGACAGAATAACACAAAAATAGTTGAAGTCATAATTTTTTACACTAAATTTAGTTATTTAATCTTTTTGTTTGCACCTGCTGCAGGAAAAAAATAGGTATTTTAATTCAATTTTAATTTATAAAAGCTTATTCTATTCCTTGAAAGGTTCTTTACAAAAAACATAATTTAAAAAATGACTAGCTAAAAATAATTGTATGCATAATTTCCAGATAAAATAATTTCCATAAAACTGTGAACGAATATTTGTCTTTTGCAATTTAAAATTTAATGAAAATATTAAAATATTAAACAAATATCAGAGTTTTTACTCAAATCCTGAAAAAAAATACCTGACAATTGCAGGTTTTTCCGAGGTTTCTTAACTTTTTTCCAAGATATAATTTTTGATAGTAAAAAGCGATTAAAGTATTTCGCATTTTTTAAAACAATCGACTGGGAATATTAATATTAAATCATACTAAAAAAATCATTAATGATTTCTTGAATTTGTCCCGAAATTTTATGAATTTGAATAATAATTGTAACAAATTTTTATTTTATCTTCTTATACTTAAAACTAGGTGCATATTTAGGTAAAAATAATGTGAGAACTATATTAAATTAAATTTGAACAGATTCAAAATTCTAACTTTTAAAGTAAAAACATTTCATTTTCAACAATATAGATGGATTTTTATCAAAATAGTTGAATTTTTAACCAAAAAGATTAATTTTTCTACTAGAAAAGACGACTTCTCAATCAAATAAATAAATTCTCAACCAAATATTTGAATTTTCAACCAAAAAAGTGTCCATTTTTAACCAATTAGTTGAATTTTCAACTTAAAAATATCAATTTTCAAACAAATATTTTAATTTTCAGTCAAAAAATTACTTTTGCAAAAAAAAAAAATTCAACTAAAATGATAAATTTTCAACTAAATAACTGAATTTTGAACATAAAGAAGATTTTTTTCCAAAAGATTTTAACTTCCAACTAAGTAGTTTTATTTTCAACCAAAAAGATGCATTTTTAAATAAATTCTAAATATTTAAGTGGAATACTTGAATTTTCAACCAAATACATGAATTTTCAACAAAATATATCAATTTTCAACTAAGAGAGACCAAATTTAAAACAAATAGTTAAATTTTCAACAAAATACATGAGTTTTTTTACTAAAAGAGATAAGTTTTCAACCAAATAGTTCAATTTTCAACTAAAAGAGACAAAATTTTCAACCAAATAGTAGAATTTTTAACAAAATACATGAATTTTCAACTAAAAGAGACAAATGTTTAACCAAAAACGAAATATTTTAATTTTGAACATAAAAGAACATTTTTTATCAAAAGATTTTGCAGTTAAAAACAAAAACAATTTTAAACCAAAAAAATGAATATTTAACAAAATTTAAATAATTAATTTTGAAATAAAAAAAAATCAACAAAATAGTTAAAGTTTTAGGTGGAATATTCGAGTTTTCAGTATTAAAAATTAATTTTATTTCAAAGAAAAGACGAATTTTCAACAAAACAGGTCATTCTTTCAACCTAAGATATGAATTTTCAATTAAAATTAGGCATCTTCAATAAAAACAAAATAAAACCTAGTAATAAATTTTCATTTAAAAAAAGATGAATTATGAAAAAAGGGGTAGTAAATGAATTTTCAGCTAAGAAAAATTTTTCATTAGTTAAATTTTCAACTAAAAAAATCAACTTTCATCTAAATAGTTGAATTTTCAACTAAAAAATATCAATTTTCAACCAAAAATGAAATATTTTAATTTTCAGTCAAAAAATTACTTTTGCATAAAAAAATTCAACTAAAATGATAAATTTTCAACTAAAATAAATTAATTTTGAACATAAAGAAGTTTTGTTTACAAAAGATTTTAACTTCCAATCAATTAGTTCCATTTTTAACAAAATAGATGAATATTTATTTAAAATTATAAATATTTAACTGGAATACTTGAATTTTCAACCAGAAGAGACAAATTTTCAACCAAACAGTTAAATTTTCAACAAAATACATCAATTTTCAAATGAAAGAGACAAATTTTAACACAAATAGTTGCATTTTTAACAAAATACATGAATTTTTTTACGAAAGGGGATAAATTTTCAACCAAATAGTTGAATTTTCAGCAAAATAAATGAATTATCAACTGAAAGAGACAAATTTTCAACCAAATAGTTGAATTTTTAACAAAATACATGAATTATCAACTGAAAGAGACAAATTTTTAACCAAAAACGAAATATTTTAATTTTTAACATAAAAGAAGATTTTTTAACCAAATATTTTGCAGTTAAAAAATACAATTTTAAACCAAAAAATGAATATTTAGCAAAGTTTAAACAATTAATTTTGAACTAAAAAAAGTCAACAAAATAGTTAAAGTTTCAGGTGAAATATTCGAATTTTCGGTAACAAAAATTAATTTTTTTTCAAAGAAAACAAGAGTTTCAACAAAACAGGTCATCCTTTCAACCTAAGAGATGAATTTTCAATTAAAATTATGTATCTTGAATAGAAAAAATAATTTTTAACAGAAAAGATTCACTTACAAACTCGTAATAAATTCCCATTCCAAAAAAGATGAATTATGAACAAAAGAGGCAGTAAATGAATTTTCAGTTGAGAAAATTTTTTAATTAGTTGAATTTTCAACTAAAAAATATCAATTTTCAACCAAAAATGAAGTATTTTAATTTTCAGTCAAACAATTACTTTTGCATAAAAAAAATTTCAAATAAAATGATAAATTTTCAATTGAAATAGATGAATTTTGAACAGAAAAGATGATTTTTTAACAAAATATTTTAACTTCCAACTAAGTCGTTTTATTTTCACCAAAAAAATGCATTTTTATTTAAAATTATAAATATTTAACTGGAATGCTTGAACTTTCAACCAAAAAGAGGATTTTTCAACAAAATATTTGAATTTTCAAACATAAGAGACAAATTTTGAACCAAATAGTTGAATTTTCAACAAAAAATATCAATTTTCAACTAAAAGTTTAAAATTTTAAAACAAATAGTTATTTTTTCAATAAAATACATGAATTTTTTAACTAAAGGAGATAAATTTTCAACCAAATAGTTGAATTTTCAACTAAAAGAGACCAATTTTCAAACAAATAGTTCCATTTTCAACAAAAAGAGACAAATTTTCAATCAAATAGTTGAATTTTCAACAAAATAGATGAATTTTTAACGAAGAAATATCAACTTTTAACCAAAAATGGAATATTTTAATTTTAAGTCAAAAACTTACTTTTGTATAGAAAAATTCAATTAAAATGATAAATTTGCAACTAAAATAGATGAATTTTGAACATAAAAGAAGATTTTTTAACAAAAAATTTTGCAGGTAAAAACAAAAACAATTTTAAATCAAAAAATGAATATTTAACAAAGTTTAAACAATTAATTTTCAACTAAAAAATTTTTTTTTAATAGTTATAGTTTCAAGTGGAATATTCGAGTTTTCAGCATTAAAAATTAATCTTCTTTCAAAGAACAGACGAATTTTCAACAAAACAGGTCATCCTTTCAACCTAAGAGATGAATTTTCAATTAAAATTATGCATCTTCATTAATAAATATTAATTTTTAACAGATGAGATTGACTGCAAACCTCGTAATTAATTGAATTTTCAGGTAAGAACAATTTTTCATTCCAGAGAAAAAATTGCAAACTGTTGAATTTTCAACGAAGAAGATTAATTTTCTACCAAAAAGAACGAATTTTCCACAAAATACATGAATTTTCAACTAAAAACTATCAATTTGTCAAACAAAATATAATAGTTACATTTTCAGATGAAAAATTAATTTCAAACCGAAAAAAACGAGTTTTCAACAAAATAGTTAAATACAGTAATATAAATCTACTTTCTAAAAATTAAGAATTATTGGTATTTAATTTTATAATGCAATTAAAAAAAATCAAACGCGCTCTACAAAAAATTCTCTGTCCTTAAGAAAATTGGCAGATTACATTTTTGTTATAAACTGAACGCTTCTTAAATAAAAAGTTAAATCATTTTATTCTAAATAGTTTAAAATGCTTAAAAATATTCAAAATTTTATTTAAAACTCTTGAAAAATCTACATATTGCTTTACGTTGTTTCGAATTTTATATTATTTTTGAAATTTTTCAGAACTTCTAAACATCTTTTAAAATGATTCGAATTCTTCCTCAATTTTTTTTTAAATCCTGCAAAATATATATATTTCCTTGAAATATGCCAGATTCATTTTTAAAAACTTTGGAAATCTTTTCAAAACCTTTTTAAATATTCTCTTAAAATTAAATTTTCAAAATAAAAATTCATTTTCAATTTTCCTAGAAATATTGAGAATTTTTTGTTCGTAATCAGCAAAAATCATTTCAAATTTCTAATTTTTTCAGACCTTCTAAATATCTTGAGCTACTCGAATTTTTTCTAAAATAATATAGGCTCAATAATTATTTATACATCAAATTTAAACAATTTTACTTGTAAATAAATATTATTAAATAAAAATCAAATATTTATCAATATTAGGCAATTATTCTTTTTCTGAATAAAAAAAAAGTGTCAAATTGTACACTAGAATAATATTTTTAACTCAATAAAAAGCCTTTAATTGTGAATATATTATTTTAATGTTATTTTAAAAATTCTTTAAATGAAAAATGTACGCTGAAAGATAAAAACCTAAAACGGAAAATTTTTAATAAAAATATTTTCGAATTACTCCTCATCAACTGTATGGATATCATAATTTAAAAAGATCAGAATTCAACTAATTATTTAAAAAACGGTTGAAATAAAAATTAGAAAAATTTATTTTTCCCTAAAAATTTGTTAAAGATTAATTTTAAACTATACTGTGGACTTAGAAAATCTTTAAATTGTTGTTCTAACCTGAATTCTTGTGTGGCTTGAAAGCTGTCATCTTCTGTGATTGAAAAAACACAGAGAAATCCTTCCCCACTTCGGAAATAGTTATCTCTAATAGCTGCATAGTCCTCTTGTCCTGCCGTATCCAAAATATCGATTTGTACTTCTTCTCCGTCTAATACAACTTTCTTCCTGTACGAGTCTGCTTTTGTCGGCTCGTAGTCTTCCACGAACTAAAAATACGTTTCCAATTTTATTAAGAGAAGCTTTTTTTATGCAAAGGTTTAAAAAATAATTAAGAATACTGAGTAGTTAAATTTCAGCTGAAAAATGAGAATTGTTAAAAATGATTGATGAAAATATTCTCATACTTTAGTTCCTTCCATAAACTACGTTACCAATTTTTAACTAATTTTCAAAATGGAAGAGTTAAATTTCCAGTTTAAAAAAATAAATAAAAAGGGATTTTAAATCAGTTTTATTCCACTGAAATGGCGATTTTTTTAAACAATCGTTAAACCCTTAAATAAAAAGGTTTTAAATATATTTTTTATCAGAAAATAAACTGTTTTGTTGAAAAATCATATTTTTGGTTTGAAAATCCAACTGTTTTGTAGAAAAATGGTTTATTTTGGTAGAACATTAATGATTTTGTTGAAAAATAAATGTTTTTGGTTGAAAATTGAACTATATTTTTTAAAATTCGTTTTTGTTTGGTTAAGAATGAATTTTTTTATCTAAAAATTTAATTATTCCATTTTTATCGAAAAAGATGTGAATTTTTAACTAAATAAAATAATTTTTTAACCGAAAATAAAACAGTCAATTTTCTAGTTTAAAACATTACATTTCAACCAAAAATAAAAAGGAATTTTCAATCAGTTTAATTCCAAGAAAAAATACTAATTTTTCCCACAATTGTTAAAGCCTCAAACAAGTAGATGAAATTTCAATCAAACTGTTGCATATTTAACAAAAAAAGGCGAAAAAATCGGTTGAAAACAAACTGTTTTTGTTTTGGTAGAACATTGAATATTTGGATGAAAAAATCACCTTTTTAGTTGAAAATAGAACTATTTTGAATGAAAACTCGTTTTCGTTTGATTAACAATTAATTATTTATCTGAAAATTTAATTATTCCATTTTTACCTAAAAATAGTTGAATTTTCTACTAAAGAAAGTAAGTATTTAACCGAAAATATAATAGTAAATTTTCCAGTTTAAAAAATTACTTTTCAACAAACAAACAAAAATAATTTTCCAACAGTTGAATTAAACCAAAAAATATTAATCTTTCAACCAAATAGTTAATTTTCAACTAAAGAAACTCGGTTTTCAAGCAAAAATGGAATATTTATATTTCCAGATTAAAAACAATTTTTCAAGAAAAAAGTTTTTTTTTTAGTTAATTTCAACGTAAGAAGAAGAATTTTGAAAAAAATAATTGATTCTTCAATCAAATAGATTTAAATTTTCAATGCAAGTGTAATGTTTTTCAAAAATTTGACTTTTAAAGCGAAAAAAAATAAAATTTCAACAAGAAAGATAACTTTTATTCCAGAAAAATGAACCAAATAGTTAAATTTTTAACTGAACGAATATACATTTTTAACCAAACAAGGAATCTTGAAATACTCATATTCAAAAATTAACTTTCAAACATTAAAAAAAATTTAACTAGTTTAATTCAACCAAAAAAGAAGAATATTTCACAAAAAAGTTCAACTCTCAACGAAAAAGATAATTTTTCAATAAATAAGATTAATTTTCTACACAATAGTTCAATTTTCTACTAAATTTTTGATTTTTTTTATCAAAGAAGACGAATTTTATACAAAAAAGTTGAATGGTTAACTAAAACAGATTAATTTTCAACCAAGAATTTGCATTTTTGCAAAAAGAATTAATTTTCAGTCAGGAAGATTAATTTTCTAATAAAAACCAAGGCAATTTTTGAACCAGAGTTAAATTATCAACAAAAAAGTTCATTTTTAACCAAATAATTAAATTTCTTTACCAAATTGTTGAATCCTTAATCAAATAGATGAATTTTTAACAAAACAGTTGAATTTTTATTCCAAAAGACGATTTTGAAACAAAAGAGTTAAGTTTTTAAGGTAAAAACATGAAAGTTTAAAAAAAGATTTTACTTTTAAAGCGAAAAAGATGAACTTTTAACAAAAAGGTAACTTTCAGCCAAATAGTTAAATATTCAACTAAAAAATTTAGATTTTTGATTTAAAAAAATATAAATTTTCAAAAAAAAAAAAATCAAATTGTTAAATTTTAAGGTTGAAGAATTAATTTTGATCAAAAAAAAAAAAGAACTTTGAACCAGTTGAATTCAACCAACAAGAAGAATTTTAAAGAAAATAAAATAATTTTCTAATAAATTGTTGAATTTACAGCTTATATAGGATAAATTTTCAACCAAGCGAAAAGGAATTTTCAAGAAAAATTTCCATTTTTATCCAAAAAGTTGAATTTTTAACCAAAATTAATGTTCTAGTAAAAAAGACGAATTATATATTAATAAAATACACGAATTTTTAACAAAATTGTTGAATTTTCGAACCAAAATAACGAATTTTATACAAAAAAGTTGAATTTTCAACCAAAAACGATCCAGTTTCAACCGAAAATGGAAAATTTTAAATTTCGGTTTAAAAAATTATTTTTTTTTTAACAAATTAGTTCAATTTTCCACCGAAGAGATGATTTTTTAACAGAAAAATAGGATTTTTGTCCAAATAGTTCCACTTTCAACCAATTAGATGACATTTTGACCAAAAAAGATAATTGTTTAAAACAAAATAGTGCATTTTGTATAAAACAGTTTAATCCTCAATAAAAAAAAGATTAATTTTGATCAAAAAGTTGTATTTTTAGTCGAGAAGATTAATTGCCTACAAAAAAAAAGAATTTTCTGCAAAACAGCTTAACTCTTAACCAAAAGAGATTAATTTTTAACCAAAGCATTACCTTTTTAGCACAAAATAATACATTTTAAAACAAATTCAATTTCTAACCAAATAGTTTAATGACCTACCGAATTTCTAAATTCTTAAGCTAAAAAGACGAATTTTTTTAAACAAGAAAGTTAATTATCTATAAAAATTGTTGAATCCTTAATAAAAACACATTGACTTTTAACAAAATGGATCAAATTTTAACAAACAAAAATTAATTTTTCACTAAAATTTTGAATCTTCAAGCAAAAATAAATTTGTAATCGAATAGTTAAATTTTTAAGCAAAAAGATCAATTTTCTACCAAAAAAGACGATTTTTTTTACAAAATACATTAATTTTCAACTAAAAGAGATAAAATTTCAACAAAAAATAAAATAGTTAAATTTTCAGTGCAAAAATTAGTTTAAAAAAATATATTCACATTTTGTAATAAAAAATATGAATTTCGCATCTACACAAATGAATTTTCAACCAAAAAGATTAATTTTTTATAAAAAAAGACAAATTTTCTACAAAATACATTAATTTTTGAACTAAAAGAGATAAATCTTCAACAAAAAATGAAATAGTTAAATTTTCAGTTAAAAAATTAGTTAAAAAAAAATATATTCACATTTTGAAACCAAAAGATATGAATTCGCATCTACACAAATTAATTTTTAATAAAGTAGTTCAATCTTGAACCAATCAGTTGAATTTTTATCAAAAAAGTTGAATCCTCAACCAAAATAGATCAAGTTTCAAGGAAAAATTTAAATTTTCTTAAAAAGAATTAATTAACAGACAAGAAGATTAATTTTACACACAAAAAAAACGAATTTTCTACAAAATAGTTAAGTTTTTAACTAAATAGTAGAATTTTTAACTACAAGAAACGAATTCCGACCTATAAATATAATAGTAGACTTCTCAACAAAAACAAAAATGAACTTGTATCCAAAAATAGTTGCATTTTCTTAATAGGTTCTATTTATTCCTTGAAGGAGTCTACCAATTTCTTTGTTATACATTTGAATTTAAGAATAATATGGAACTTTTACCACAAGAAAAAGCAAAATCATAAAATTATCTTCCAAAATTAGTTGGGGTCAAATATGAGAATATTTTTCTCAATTTTACACATAATTTTTACCAAAAGTTCAATTTTTGCGCTTGAGATAACTAGTGAACATAATAAAGTTATTCTGGATAATAAAAAAAAATAAAAAAATTATGAAACTGTGAGTCAGTGTCATAAAAATTCTTTCTTATAAGATAGTTAATAATCTGAGGTAAGAGGTTATTAAACCATAATCTATGAGGAATTCGATATTACGCCCACACACCTCGTCATACATAAATTGTAGAGTGAGAGCAGATTTTCCAACTCCTCCACTTCCAACCATGATGACCTTGTGCAATGCCTGAGTAGCTCCTGGTTTTTTTGACATGTTTGCTTGTGCCTATTGAGAAAATTATTATTATTGACAATACAAAAGAAAAAAAAAAGATAAAAAATAAATCAGGCCTGGAACTCATTTGACAAATTCAAAATAGTGTCAATACAGTGTGTCTACCCAAATTCAGAAAGAAAAATTGGGGAAATTCAAGGTTTTTTGCAATTATAATTCTTCATAGTTCGAATCCATTCAAATATTTCGAATTTTTTAAAACAGTCGACTCAGAATATGTATAGAGTTTCGGGAATGTATTAAAAATAATGGCTTTTTTTCTTAATATTTAGGGATTCAATTAATATATTTAATTTGAATAGAATATAATATTCTTAAATACTTTAGCACCGTCGATTAATTAAATAATTGAATAAAACTAAAAACATAATTATTCGTCCTTTCTAGAATTTGTCTCTAAAGTCCACGAATTTGAATAATAATTTACACAAAATTTTATTTTATATTCTTATAATTAAAAATACAGTGCATATTTATGTAAAATTGTCGAATGGTTCAACATTAAAATTCAATTTAAAACGCTTTAAATTTATGATATTTGAAGCTAAAGTATTGCATTTTCAACGAGATAGATGAATTTTTAACCAAATAGTTGAATTTTAAACTAAAAATAAATTAATTTTCTACCAAAAAATAGATTTTTCGACAAAATACATGAATTCTCAATCAAAAAGGAAACTTTTCAACCAAAGTGACGAATATTCAACTAAAATTATGAAACTGTAACTGGAATAGTTGATTTTTTAAACAAAACGGTGAATTTTCACATAAGAAGATCAATTTTCCACCAAAAATAGAACAGTTAAATCTGCTAAATAAATGAATTTTAAAACAAATTGATGAATTTTCAACTAAAATAATAATTGTTCAACTGGAATAGTTTCAATTTAAAACAAAGGTATACATTTTAAGCTAAAAATATTTATTTTTATCAAAAAAGTTTAAATTTCAACTAAGTAGTTTTATTTTCTACTAAAATAATGAATTTTTAACTAAACTGAAAAAAATTAACTGGAAAACTAAAATTTTCAACCAAAAAGATGAATTTTCACACAAGAAGATTAATTTTCTAGTAACAAATACGATTTTTCGAGAAAATACATGAATTTTGAACTACAAAACATAATTTTTCAACTAAAATTATGAATCTTTAAATAAAATGGAAGAATTTTAAACCAGAAAAATGAATTTTTAACAAAAGAGTTTAACTTTCAACCAAATAGTTTCATTTCCAACCAAAAATATGATTTTTCAACTAAAATCATGAATAATTAAATAGAATACTTGAATATTCAATTAAAAATATTAATTTTCTATCAAAAAAGATGATTTTTAACAAATTGCAAGAATTTTCAAAGAAAAAGTTAATTTTTCAACTAAAAAGACAAATTTCTAACCAAATAGTTGACTTTTGAACTAAAAAAGATCAATTTTCAACCAAGAAGATTAATTACTATAAAAAATACGAATTTTTACTAATGAAACTGGATTTTTTAACAAAAAATGGAATAGTTAAATTTTCAGTTAAAAGAATTAATTTTTAACCAAAGAGACGAATTTTCAATTAAGATGATGGAATGATGGAATATTCAATTGGAATAGTTTGTTACATTTTTATTTCAAGAAAAGTAATTTTCTACAACAAAAGATAACTAATTAAAAAAAAAAGAGTTTCATTTTCAAAGAAAGTGATGAATTTTTAACTTAAATAATTAATCTTCAGCTAGAAAAGTTAAATTTTCAACAAAAAAAGGATTTTTTAAACTATAATGATGATTTTTGAACTAGAATAATTGAATTTTCAACCAAAAAGATTAATTTCTACAAAAAGACTCACTTTCAACTAAAAAGGACAATTTTTCAACCAAAAATTATTGGTTTTAAAAAATTAAGGTTCAACCAAAAAGATGCACTTTCAATAAAATAATTGAATATTCATCTGAAATAGTTACATTTTCAGTTTAAAAAAAATTTATAATAGATAAAGTTGCAACTAAAATGGTCAAACTTTCAGTAAAAAAAAAACATTAATTTTTAGTTAAAGAAAGAACGAGTTTTTGACAAGATAGTTCATTTTTCCAATTAAACTGATGAATCTTCAATCATAAAAATTAATTTTTAACTAATTTTCAATCAAGTAGTTAAATTTTAAAACCAAAAAAGATGATTTCTGTAAGAAAAATGTAGTAGTAGAATTAAAAAAAAGACTACTTTGTAAAATTAGATAAATTTTCAAATAAGAAAGATCTTTTAATCAGAGAGAGAAAAATCGCAAACAAACAGTTGATTTTTAAACCCAAAAAATGTATTTTCAACCAAAAAGTTAAATTTTGTACCAAAAAGATCGAATTTTGAACAAAATAATTTTACAACTGAAGAATAATTGTTATTCAATTCTATATTAGTTTAAAAAAATTGAAGTACGATCCAGAAAAAACTCACTGACATCTTGATCTTGAAATGTTTTTGTATTTTTCAAAATTGCTTAAAAAATTATGGATTTTTTTAAATCCTCTAAAATCCCATAAAATCTGATAAAATCACTTGAAATATTTAATATTTCCTTAAATTTAAAAATAAACTATATTCTTTAAAATCTGTTTTAAATGTTTAAAATTCCGCACAACATCTTGAAATCCAGAATATATTTTTAACTTAATTTAAAAAGCCAAAAATGACTTTTTTCAATCTTTTTAAACATGTACACACCTTTTTTTTATTTTTCTTGGCAAGAGTTGTTTCAATGTTAAAGTTTCAGTTTAAAATCTGGGATAAAGTCACCTTCAGTAATAAAAAACGGAAATGGAAAAAATATACAGAAAATAAATGTCTAGAATACATTTTTGAGATGATATTCGACCAGAATTTTTTTTTTAAATGTACGAGATATGTTACAGACTTCTGGAGAAGAGAATTTCCCACCAGATTTTGCGATCACGCTGCAGATTGATTAGATAGATGTGAAAATTTTCTGCGAAATGCTCTCTTAGTTCCATTAGTGTTAAGAAAGACAGGATATGGAAATTATCTTGTCGGCGTGGGAAATCTTTCGTAAAGGGTCAAGTGTACGTAATTATAGTGAACCAGCTCAATAACTCTGGTCTCCAGAGCAAAGATAAATTCTACCTTATGCAATGGATTCAATTATTTTTCTTTTACGTTTTCTATTAAAACAGTAACATTAATGTATCAGAGAAAATGTGGGAGAACATTTGCATCAAAAAAAGTTTAAATTCCACTTTCTTAGAGGCACAACCAAATTTATTTCCAGCTTTTTTTGTTGCTTTTAAATATTGATCTGATTAAAATGCAATTTTTAATAGTGGGATTTATTTTAATATTTATATTGTATTTAAAAACAAAAAGTTAATCTGAATTTTTAATCCGCAAATATGAATTATCAACGAAAAATTTTATTTTCAACCAAATAAGTTAAAAGTTCTTTCAAAATATTTGAGTTTTAAACTAAATTGATAAATCTTCATTTAAAAAAATGAATCTTTAACGTACCAGTTTAACTTTCAACCAAATTGCTGCATTTTTAACCAAAAAAGTGATATTCTACTTTAAAAAAAAAAAGATTTTTAGTCAAAAAAGAACAAAAAAGTTAAATTTGCACCCAAACTGTTAAATTTTTTACAAAAATAGTTGAAATTTCGGTTGAATCCCAAACCAAAACAGATTAATTTTGCAATAAATAGTTGCATTTTTATTAAGAAAAAAAATTCAATATCTGGCAAAAGAGATGAATTTTCAATAATAGAGTTACAGTTTCTACCAAGAAAGATTTTTAAGTAAAGAGAAGAAGAAAATTGCAACGACATTTTTAATTGTCAAGCCAAAAACATAAATTTTCTACAAAACAGTTGAATTTTCA
This sequence comes from Acraspis erinacei, assembly GCA_035041075.1. NCBI lineage: Eukaryota > Metazoa > Arthropoda > Insecta > Hymenoptera > Cynipidae > Acraspis > Acraspis erinacei. The sequence continues at coordinate 9,740,531 of JAWWLR010000148.1, read as the reverse complement.
ACAAAAAAAGTTAATTTCTAACCAAATAATTGCAATTACCACAAAAAGTTGTATTTGTAACAAAAAAAGTTTAAAATTTCTACCTAAAACAGATTTTTTTAACGTTAATTTTAATTGAAAACCAAAAAGGGGTGGAATTCTACCAAAAAAGCGAATTTTCAACGAAATAGTTGAATGCCTCATCAAAACAAATTATTTTTGCACCAGAAAGTTGCTTTTCTAACCAAGGATGATTTTTCAGTGAATAAAAAATCAAAATTGAAACTAAACTATTGTATTTTTCAAACCTAAGACGAATTTTCTACCAAACAGATGAATTGTAAACAAAAAGTTCATTTTCACCCAATTGGTTGATTTTTCACGAAAATAGATGAATTTTCAACCCAAAGAGACAAATTTTTAACAAGAAAATCGAATTCTTAATCAAAAGAAATTAATTTTCAAACAAATAGTTACATTTGTAACAAAATAATTTTTTATTTTCTTCCAAAAGAGATCAATTTTAAAAATCAAGAGGTAAATTTCAACAATAGAGTTGAAGTTTTTACCAAGAAAAATTTTTTAGACTAGGAAAGAAAAACTTGCAACGAAATTGTTGAATTTCTGCAAAACCGATGAATTTTTAACCCAAAAGGACGAATTTTCAACAAAATAGTTGAATGACTAACCAAAACAGATTAATTTTCAAAAAAAAGTTGCATTCCTAACTAAAAAAGATTCAAATTCAACCAAAAGATACGAATATTCTAATATAGAGTTTAATTTTCTACCAAGAAAGATTTTTTAGTCAAGAAAAGAAAAAAATTGAAAAGGAATTGTTGAATTTTCAACAAAATAGTTGTATTTTCCGCAAAAAAATTACACTTTTACTCAAATAGTTAAATGTTAAACCAAGAGGTTTAAATTTTTTAACCAAAAATTTTTGTTTTTAACCAAAAAATACGAATTTTCAACAACAAATTAATTGTTATCAAAAAGATGAATTTTCAACCAAAGAGATAAGCTTTTATCTGAAATAATAGAATATTCAATTGGAATAATATTGACATTTTCCGTTTAAAAACCAAATAATTTAAAGCCAAAGAATAAACAAATTTTCAACCAAAAAATTAAATATTGAAATTCAAATTTGTCTTTGAAGGTTTTAATTTTCAACCACACTGGTGAATTTTCAACTAAAATTATGGATCTTCAACTGGAATAGTTTAATGTGATGCCAAAAAGATGAATTTTCACCGATAAAGATTATTTTTTTTTACAAAAGAAGACGAATTTTTCACAAATTATATAAATTTTCAAACAAATAGTTTAATTTCTGAATAAGAAATATCAATTTTGAACCAAAAAGTTGAATTTTCATCCAAAAAGATACATTTACAACCAATAATAGAATATTAAGATTTCTGATAAAAATATAATTTTTAACAACAACAAAAATGGATTTTCAGCAAGATAGTAAAATTTTCTATTGGAATAGTTGAATGTTTAGTTAAAAAAATGGATTTTCAACAAAGTAAATTACATTTTCTAGAAAAAATGAATTTGCTATTAAAATTCTGAGCCTTTAAAAAACAAAACAAAATTAACAAAAAAGTTTAAGATTTAACCAAATAGTTGAATCTTTAACTATAATAATTGAATTTTTAACCAAAAATATTAATTTTCAA
>JAWWLR010000148.1:9716406-9730953 GCA_035041075.1 Acraspis erinacei | reverse complement strand
TTTATGTATTGTGTAGCAGATTGCCCCCTTTTTGGTAGAATATTATTCTCTTTGTTTGTAAATTCCTTTCTTTGGTTAAAACTTTAACTATTTTGTTGAAGTTTATTTTATTAACAAAAAAATTTCACTTAAAATGTAACTATACCAATTTTTGTTAAAAAATTAACTATTTTGTTTAAATTTGCTTTTTTTTGGTTAAAAAATTATTTTCTTATAGTTGAAAATTATTCTTTTTGGTAAAAAATTATTTGTTTGAACATCCATCTTTTTGGTTGAAAACTCATTTATTTGATTATAAATTTAAATGTTTTTTTGAAACTTCGTTTTTTTTGGTTGACAATTATTTTTGTACTAAGAATTGAACTATTTCCTTTTTGTTGAAAACTGTATCTTTTTTAGTTGGAAATTAATTTCTTTGTTTGAAAATTGAACTATTTTGTTGAAAAATCAATTTGTTTATCTGAAAATTTAAAACTATTCCGTTTTTAATTGAATTTTTATTTTATTTTCTAGAAAAAATACATTTCTACTGTTAAAAACTCAGTTTTTTTAGTTAAAACTTGGACTAATTAGGTAGATTTTTATTGTTAATTTGTATAAAAACTTTATTTTAATTTCTCCAATTTGAACTTTTGCTGAGGGGAAACAATGGAACAAATATACGCGACAAAACATTATTTCTGTAATATCTTTGTAATCAGTAATAATTATTATCATTTTATTATTTCATTAAATAGTAATTAGAAATAAAAACTTTCTTTTCAAGACACTTATATAGAAAAAATGAGTTTTTACGAAGATATTAGAAAAACAGGGCAAAATTGATGAAAACTCCTGCAAAAAAACAAGAATCCACCGACTAAATTTGGACCACAACAAATTGGACGTTAAATAATATTTTTAATTTGGATTTTTATCTAATTTAAATTTCTTAAATTTTAACAGGGCAAAAATTGAAAATGCCTAATTAGGTATTCCAAGTTATGATGTCAGCTTGCAAACATGTCTGCTCTTTGAGGGTCAAGCAATAACACCAATAGCATGGGCCAAAAATGACTTTTTTTCGAAAACTTCGAAAGAATTGTTTTCCACAATAAGTGTTTTGGATATTATTCTTCATTTTTCAAAAACAGCTCAATTGCCTAATAAACCCGTTACAAAAAATGAGAGATTTTGATTATTTAATTAAATAGCCCTTGATAAAAAATAATAATATGAAATTGGTATTATTGTTTGGCCGTCAGCGTGCAGACATCTTGAATTTCCCCCACCTAACCTGGAATACCTATTTAGGCAATTTCACTTGAACCACCAGCTCGCTTTACTTTGTTGAGTGCTAAAGGGAAATAATAGATATCAAAATAGCAGTAAACATTATTAATTACGAAGACATAACAAAAAAAAGTTTTGTCTCACGCATTTGGTTAATTATTTTTCCCTCAGCAAGTGCAAGTGCTTTCAATTTTTTAGACACTTTCATAATGCGCATGCGTCGCGTAAACACCTTGATTGGTTATCTTTGACGAGCTTTCTTAAGATGATTAAATGTGAAAGAATTTTGTTTCATTTTTTAATATCTTTATGCACTTTTCAATTATTATCAACAAAAACAAAATTAATAATTTTAAATAAGCGCGCCAAAGGCAACCAATCCAGTTGTTGTCATGACGCATGCGCAATCTGAAAAGATTTCAAAGTGGTGAGCATTCAATGAAGTGAAGTAAGCACTAATTTCCATTGAGGTACTTTCAAAGAATCAAAGTACCTAATTGGAAATTTTCACTTTGAAAGTTTCAAAAATCAAAACTTTCGAATTGAAACTTTCGATTCGATCGAAAGTTTCAGAAAGTATAAGTTTCTGAAACGACACGTTCAGACGCATTGCTCAATGCAATTGCTGTCAAAATGTTTTGAGGCGTGAATTGAGGTTATGTTGTTCGAGTATCAAAACAGAAAGCAGCCGCAACGCAATTTTTCGAAAAGACGAACGAATTATCATTATTTAAACAGATTTTTATCCAAAAAATGTGTATTTTGTAAATTTGCAAAATGTGGGTCAAGGAACGATTTTTAAAACAGATGTTTTTAATGTTTTCTTGAGAGAGTAAATAGTGCCAGTTGTGATTTCTGTTTATTTGCAAATATAAGAACAATAGATGGTGTTTCGAGTGAGAAGTAAAAAATGAGTAGCATTAAGTTGGAAGTGCAGTGGTCCCCAATCCATTCGAACAAATTCATCACCTGGGGCACCGAGATATTCTTGTACGAAATCTCGCAGATTAAAGAAACTGTCAGACCTTCGTGTATCAAAGTATCGGATTCAACGACTGCTTATTTGCTTGCGACGAATACGAGTCATCATTATGTCAAGTGTATTGATATTTATCCTCAAGCGGAACCGGATATTTTACTTGCTGTTGGCCAAGCGAATGGGAAAGTGGTTTTGACAACTTTTGGGCCAACTGCTTTTGATTCTTTGGGTCTAACAGGAAAAGAACTTGGTAAGATTTTTTTTATTTTTCGTTTTTTTTTTTGCAAGAATTAAGTGTAGTAATTTTCAAAATTTGTAGTTACAAGTGTATTGAAAATAGGGATTAAACTCTGGTTGAAAATTCGGCTTTTTTGGTTAGATCTGTTTTTAATTTAAAATAAAAGTATTTTTTGTTTGAAAATTCAACTATTTGATTGAATAGAAGAAATTAATTTTGAACAAAAAGTTTGTTACAATGTATTATATCAATTGATATTTCAACAACATTAAAAAAGATTTTAGTTAAAAAAAACAGTCGAATTTCACAAAAATACGATTTTTATAAAATAGTTGGAAAAATTTAATTTTCAGTTAAAAATTTAATTTTCGTCCGAAAAAAACGACCTTAAAAAAAAAGTGGTTAAATTTTCAAAAAAAGGAGATGAATATTTAACCGAAAAAATACAGTTTTAATAGAATAGTTCAAGTTCCAATCAGGTATTAATTTTCAATAAAAAATTAAGTAGTTTTAGTTTAAAAAATGTTTTTTAACAATCAGAAAACGAATTTTCGATCAAACAGTTACGTTTTCAAACAAAATAATGAGTCTTTCAACCAATTAGTTTTATTTGTAACCAAAAGAGATGAATTTTCAGGAAAATAAATTATTTTTAATCAAATAGTTGTATTTTCAATGAAGAAAGATTTTTTCAGTCAAGAAAGAAAAAAAATTAACCAAAGTGTGGAATTTCCTAACTGAAAATCTTAATTTTTTATAAAAAATTCAGGAGTGAACTATTTTGTGAAAATTGGTTCTTCTTGATTAAAGTCAACTGCTTTTAATTTAAAATAAAAATTTTTTTTTTGTTATAAACTATATTTTCGGTTGAAAATTTCCTAGATTTTGATAAAAATGACACTTTTTGGTTAGATACTAATATATTTTGGGTGAGAATTCAACTCTTGATAAAAATTTGTATTTTTGGTTTGAAAATTCACCTCATTTGGTCGAAATTTCATCTTGGTTAAAAATTCAACTATCTGGTTGACAAATAATCTTGTTTGCTTTTGTTTGCTCGAGGATTGAAAATTTTTGTGACAAATGGTTCTTTCTTGATTAAATTCAACTGTTTTTAATTTAAGAAAAAAATATTTTTTGAATGGAATGTCAACTGTTACAGTTTTTGTTGAGAATTATTTTTTTTTGCTGATAAAAATGCAACTATTTGATTGAAAATTCAACTGAAAATTTAACTATTTCTTTGAAAAGTCTTTTTTTTTTGTTGTTTAAAATTGGTCCTTTTGAGTTGAAAGTTCCATTATTTGTTTTAAAATTCGTGTATTTTGTTGAAAATTCGTAGTTTTAGCGAAGAAAAAATCTTCTTCGTTGAAAATTCCCTATGTTTCGTTAAAAATGCAACTTTTTGGTTGAATACTAATATATTTTACGTGAGAATTCAATTTTCGTAATAAAAAGTCGTTTTTTATTTTAAAAGTGCACCCTTTGTAGTTAAAATGGAACCGTTTTGTTGAAAACTAAGCTGTTTTGCTTGAGGGTTTAAATATTTGATGAAAATTGGTTCTTTCTTGATTAAATTTAACTGGTTTTCATTAAAAATAAAAATATTTCTTGGTTCAACATTCAACTATTTGATTGAAAATTCCAATATTTCGCTAAAAATTCAATTTTTTGTGAAAAATTAATTTTTTTTTTAAATTTTAAATAAAAATATTTTTTGGCTGAAGTATGATTAATTGAGAATTCATCCTTTTTGGTTCCAAATTTAACTGCTTGATTGAAAATTCAACTATTTGATTGAAAATTATCACTATTGTATTGAAAATTAAATTTGTTTTCTTAAAAATTATTTTTTTGTTGAAAATTGATCCAACTTGGTTGCAAAATTCACTATTAGGTTAAAATTCATGTTCTTTGTTAAAAATTCGCCGTTCTTGATTTAAGAATAATTTTATCGGTTGAATGTTGATCTCTTCTAGTTAAACATTCCACTATTTGGTTAAAAATGCAACTTTTTGTTTGAAGACAAAACAATTTTTCCTAAAAAATCGATTCTTTGGATAAAAATTCGTGTTTTTGGATTGAAAAATCACCTTTTTTTGTAGAAATTTAATATTTTTGGTGAAAAAATCAACTATTTTGTGGCAAAGTCATATTTTCGGGTAAAAAATTAGTTTATTTTGTAAAAAAATCATCAAGCTTTTTAGCTAGGTTGAAAATCCAACTATTTCGATAGAAAATCCATATTTTTGGGTTAAAAATTCGACTTTTTTGCAAGCTAGAAAATTAAAAAACTTGTTTGACATTCTTGGTTGAAAACTTCTGCTCTTTTGTTGAAAAATTGTCTTTTTGGTTTAAAAATTCACCTCTTTTGGTAGAAATTTGATCTTTTTGTTATAAAAAATCAATTATTTGGTAGAAATTTCATATTTTCGGGGTAAAAATTAATATGTTTTGTTGAAAAATCGATAAACTTTTTAGCTAGGTTGAAAATTCAACTATTGCCGTAGAAAATTCATATTTTTTGGTTAAAAATTCGATTGCTTTTTTTACAAAAATCTTTTTTTTAACTATTGATGTTAAGAATTAAAAATTGTTTTCCTTGACTGAAAAATCTTTCATGGTTGGAAACTTCTCTTTTGTTTAAAAATCGTCTTTTTTGTTGAAAAATCATATCTTTTGGTAGTAATTATTTTGTTGAAAATTCAATTTTTTAAAACAAATTTGTCTTTTTGACTTGACAATTCCTCAGTTTAGTTGAAATTACTTTCAAATTAATTGAAAAACTTGACTATTGCATTTTTTTAATTCATATTTTTTTGTGTGGAAAATTCAACTATATTGGTAGAAAGTTAATATTTTCGGGTTAAAAATTATAAGTTTTTGAATAAAATTAGTATTTCCACTAGAAAATTTCAGACATTTGTTGATGTTTTTTTCTTTCTTGACTAAAAAATCTTTCTTGATAGAAAATTCAACTATTTGGTTAAAAATTACTGTATTTTCCAGAAAATTCATCTCTTTTGGTTACAAATTAAACTACTTGATTGAAAGACTCATTATTTTGTTTGAAAACGTAACTGTTTGTTTAAAAAATTCGTTTAATTTTTATTAAAAATCATTTGTTTAAATGAAACTATTCAATTGTTGATGATAAACTTATCTTTTTTTAGTTGGAAATTCAATTATTTGGTTAAAATTTTTGGATGAGAATTCATATTTTTTTTATGAAAATTAATACCTGATTGAACTTTGAACTACTTCGTTAAAAATTAATTTTTTTCGGTCAAAAATTCATTTCCTTGTTTGAAAATTCAACAACTTTTTGTTTAAATTCGTTTTTTTTTTCAACGGAAAATTAAACTTTTCCAATTTTGGTTGGAAATTGGTATTTTTTAGTGGAAAAATTATGTATTTTTCTGAAAAATTCATATTTTTTTGTGAAATTCAACTTTTTTTATTTAAAATTTAAATTTTGTTCTTGAAATATCTAATATTACATTTTTCGATGAGAAATGTTCTTTTTAGTAGAAAATTTAAATACTTGGTTGAAATATTGACTATTTTTTGAAAAATTCAACTTTTCGGAGAAACTTAATATTCTTCGTATAAAATTCAACTGTGTAGTTGAAAAATAACATTCCTAAACTCATAATCGGGGTGAAAATCGTGAAAATTGAACATTTTGGATGGCATTTTTTTCGTTATTCACTAAAAAGTCGTTTTTGGGTTTAAAATTCATCTTTTTGGTTTAAAAAACAACAATTTTACTAGAAGTTCCATCGATATAAAAAAAATTACTTTATTTTCGGTGATAATTGAACTATTTTCTTGAAAATTCTTTCTTTTGTTGTTGAACAACTGTTTTTTAAAACCCATTTTTTCAGATGAAAATTTATTTTTTCAAACTAAACTTTAACTATTTCATTTTTGGCTGAAAATTTATCTATTTTAGTTGCAATTTCATGTATTTTGTTGATATTTCGTAATTTTGGTTGAAAATTAATATCGTCGGTTGAGAATAATTCATCTGTTTTTAGTTAAAGATTTAACTGTTTTCTGTAAAAGTCGTCTTTTTTTGATCAAATTCATATTTAATTTTTTATTTAAACTTCAAATCGGTTTTGTTGAAACATCAATTATTACATTTTTCGCTGATAATTTACATTTTTTTTGTAGAAAATTCAACTGTTTGGTTGAAAGTTCAACTACTTTTTTGACAAATTCATATTTTTGTTACAAAATTAATTTTCTTGGTAAAAAATTAAATCTTCTTGTCAGAAAATTCAACTACTATGGGGTTGGAAATTAACTTTCTTGTTGAACTCTTTTTTATCAGGTTGAAAATTTAACATTTTGGATGAAATTTTTTTCTTTATTCACTTAAAAATCGTTTTTTGGTTGAAAATTTTTCTTTTTGGTTTAAACAAAAAAAGAATTTTGGTAGAAGTTACATGTTTTTTGTTTAAAACTTGAAATATTTTTATGGTTGAAATATCAATCACTACATTCTTTGTTGACAAATTATTTTTTTCGGTTGAAGACTTGTTTGAAAAGTTAACAACCTTTTTTTAAAACCCATTTATTTCGGATGATAATTTATTCTTTCCACTGAAACTTAAATTATTTCATGTTTGGTTGAAAATTGATCTATATTAGTTGTAAATGCACTATTTTGTTGCAAATTTGTCATTTTGGTAGAAAATTAATATTGTTTGTTTAGAATTCATCTGTTTTAGTTAAAGGTTCAACTATTTTCTAGAAAAATCGTCTTTTGGTAAAATTTAACTTTTTTTAGTTAAAATTGAAATCTTTTTTTGTAAAAAAATTAACTATTTGGTTGAACTACTTTTTGAAAAATTCATTTTTGTTTGAAAATTGAAAAAGTTGAATTTTTTTTCTTTATTTACTGAAAAATCGTTTTTTTTAGTGAACATTGATCTTCTTTGGTTTAAAAATTAATCCTTTTTGGTGAAATTTCCATCTATTTCGTTACAAATAAATCTCTCTGCACTGAGAAATTAAATATTCATCTTTTTCAGATGAATATTCATCTACTTGGTTGAAAGTAGAACACCATTATTAAAAATTCATTTGTTTCTTTGAATATTTATCATTTTTGCTGAAAATTAATTTCTTCAGTTGAAAATTTAATTCATTTGTTGAAAATTAGTTTTATTGTCGTTTAAAATTAATTTTCTTAACTAAAAATTTAACTATTACATTTTTAATAGATTTTTTTTTTGAAAATTCAACTATTCGCTTAAAAATTTATCCATTTTTTCAGAAATTTGATAAATTGTAGGCCCTGAATAAAAACTAATTTTTGTTCTCTCGTGATAGCTTTAAATATAATTATCTTTCAGCTCCAAAGCACGCAAGACAGTGCAACGCCGTAGCCTGGAATCCAGTCGATCCGAATTTAATTGTCTCTGGCTTGGATAAATATCGCACAGATCATTCAGTTCTTCTCTGGGACGTTTTGAGGAGTTCGTCGGGTTCCGATAGAACTCATCATCATGGCACTTCACAGTCAGATTCCATCAAACCAATCGCAGAAGCTGGTGTTTCTGAAACGACACATTCTCTCGCCTGGTTCAACAACGCACCAAAATGTTTGGTAGTTGGTGTAAATAACAAACAATTAAAAATCATCGACTTCAGAGGTAATATAATAATTTGATAGTTCAATTTTTATCTCAGACTCTCTTTTTAGTCATTTTCATTTTTTTTCGACGAGAATTCGTCTTTTTTTGGTATAAAATTCAATTATTTGGTTGAAACTTTACTTATTTTTTTTAAAAATTTAATTGACTTGAAAATTCGTTTTTTTGGCTTTAAAATTCAACAATTTGGTTGACATTTTTTCCGTTTTGAGTCGAGAATGAAAAATGTTGAAAATTTAACAAATGTGTTGAGCAATCATACTTTTTGCTTAAAAATTGAATTATTTGGGAAAAAACTAACTTTTTAAAATAAAAATTCAAAATTTTAAGTTAAAAAATCGTCTTTTTGGGTTGAAAATGTAAATATTTTGTTAGAAAGTTCAACTATTTAGTTGGGAAATAAGTTTTTCGTTAAAAATTTATATTTTATGGTTGAAAATTTGACCTTTTGGTTTGAAAATTTAAATTTTTTGTAGAAAATTTAAATATTTGGTATAAATGGAACTGTCTGATTGAAAAATAATCTTTCTTGATTGAGGATTTAACTATTTTCATGCAAATTTGAGTGAATTAATTTTAAATTAATATCTTTTTTTTTTGGTTGAAATATCAACTATTAAATTTTTTTTTGAGAATTCATATTTTTTAGTTAAAAATTCATCTTTTTGAATGAAAATGTAATTATTTCGTTAAAAATTATTATTATTTTTTGACGATTCATATCTTTATTTAAAAAGTTTAACTAATTTTTTTCAAAGTTCATATTTTTGGGTTGAAAATTTAATTGTTTTGTATAAAATTCATTTTTTTATCTTGAGAATGTAACAATTTGTTGGATTATTTTTCTTTTATCTACTAAAGAAGCATATTTTTCTGAAAAATAAACTCTTTTCTTTAAAATTAGTCTTTTTAATTAAAAAATTTATCTCTTTTCACAGAAATTACATCTTTTTCTGGTAAATAATGCAACGTTTTGGTTTAAATTAATCTGAAATTCAACTATTTTGAGAGGAAACTAATATTTTTTCATACAAAATTCAAATGTTTTGTAGAAAATTCAAATTTTTGGCTTGAAAATTCAGCAATTGGGTTTAAAATCAAATTTTTTGTTGATAATTCGTCTTTTTTAATTGAAAATTAAATTACTTGGTTAAAAATTTAACTAAGTGAATAAAAATTATTATTTTTGTTTGAAGATTCATCACTTTGGTTTAAAATTCATCTCTTTTTGAGAATACAACTATTTTTTTTTAATTCATGTATTTTGTTGAAAATTAATCTATTTTGGACAATAATTCATCTTTTTCGTTTAAAAAATAATTTTTTTAGTATAGAATACCGCTATTTTGTAGAAAATTCGTATTTTTTAGATGAATTCAACTCTTTTTTATTTGAAGTTGAAATACTTTTGGTTGAAATATGAAATATTACATTTTTCCTTGAAAATTCATTTTTTTTTGGTTGAAGATTCATAATTTTAGTTCAAAATTCACCCTTGGTTCAAAATGTAACTTTTTTTTTTCTAAAATTCATGTATTTTGTTGAAAATTGATCTTTTTGGTTTTGAAAATGAATCTGTTTTGGTTGATAATTCAACTATTTTGTAGAAAATTCGTCTTTGATTTAAAGTAAAACTATTTTTTAGTTAAAATATTAACTATTATATTTTATGTTCAAAATTCAATTATTTGGCTAAGAATTGTACTAATTAATTGAAACTTATTATTTTTTCGTTTGAAGATTCATCACTTTGCTTTAAAATTCATCTCTTTTGTTGAAAATGTAATTTTTTTTCTAAAATTCATGTATTTTGTTGAAAATTTATCATTTTTGTTTTGAAAATTAATCTTTTTTGTTTGAAAGTTAGTCGTTTTTGTATATAATTCCACTATTTTGTAGACATTCGTAATTTTTAGATGAATTCAACTATTTTTGACTTAAAGTTTGAATATTTTTTAGTTAAAAAATATCAAATATTATATTTTTCCTTAAATAATCATCTTTCTTGTGTGAATATTCAACTACTTGGTTGAAAATTGGACTAATTGATTAAAAAATAATTTTGTTAAAGATTCATCATTTAGTTCAAAATTTATGTCTCCTTGAAAATGTAACAATTGTTTTTTTTAATCTATGTATTTTTGGAAAATTCGTCGTTTTTACGGAAAATTAATATTCTTGGTTGAAAATCAATATGTTTTAGTTGAGAATTTCACTATTTTGTAGAAAATTCTTATTTGTCAGATTTCACCCTTGGTTGAAAATGTAATTTTTTTTCTAAAATTCATGTATTTTGTTGAAAATTTATCTTTTTTGTTTTGAAAATTAATCTTTTTGTTTTGAAAGTTAATCGTTTTTCTATTGAATTCCATTATTTTGTAGAAATTCGTAATTTTTAGATGAAAAAAACTCTGTTTGGCTTAAGGTTTGAATATTTTTTAGTTGAAATATCAATTATTATATTTTTCCTTAAAAAATCATCTTTCTTGTTTAAAAATTAAACCATTTGATTAAAAATTGAACTAATTTATTCAAAATTCATTTTTTTAGTTGAAGATTGATAATTTTAGTTCACAATTTATTTCTGGTTGAAAATGTAACAATTGTTTTTTTGAAAATTTAAGTATTTTGTTGAAAATTCGTCGTTTTTACAGACAATTAATATTCTTGGTTGAAAATTAATCTGTTTTAGTTGAGAATTTCACTATTTTGTAGAAAATTCTTATTTTTTAGATAAATTCAACTCTTTTTTATTTAAAGTTAAAATATTTTTTGGTTCAAATATCAACTGATATATTTAACGTTGAAAATTCATCTTTCTTGTTTGAAAATTCAACCATTTGATTAAAAATTGAACTAATTTAATCAAAATCCATTTTTTGTTTGAAAATGATTTTATTAAATTTATGTATTTGTTGAAAATGTAACAATTGTTTTTTTTGAAAATGGAAGTATTTTCTTGAAAATTTGTCGTTTTTACAGAAAATTAATACTCTTGGTTGAAAATTAATCTGTTTTAGTTGAGAATTTCACTATTTTGTAGAAAATTCGTATTTTTTAGATGTATTCAACTATTTTTTATTTAAAGTTAAAATATGTTTTGGTTGAAATATCAAATGTTATATTTTTCCTTAAAAATTCATCTTTCTTGTTTGAAAATTCAACTAATTGGTTGAAAATCGACCTATTTATTCATAATTCATTTTTTGTTTGAAGATTGATAATTTTTTTTTTAAATTCATCCCTGGTTGAAAATGTAACTTTTTTTCTCAAATTCATGTATTTTGTTGAAAATTCGTCATTTTTACAGAAAATTAATATTCTTGGTTGAAAATTAATCTGTTTTAGTTGAGAATTTACCTATTTTGTGGGAAATTCGTATTTTTTAAATTCAATTCAACTCTTTTTGATTTGAAGTTGAAGTCTTTTTTGGTTGAAATATCAAATGTTATATTTTTCGTTGAAAGTTCATCTTTCTTGTTTGAAAATTCAGCCATTTGGTTAAAAACTGAACTATTTTCTTTAAAATTTATTTTTTGGTTGAAGATTTATAATTTTAATAAAAAATTCATCCCTGGTTGAAAATGTATTTTTTTTTAATTTATGTATTTTGTTGAAAATACGTCGTTTTTACAGAATATCAAAATTCTTGGTTGAAAATTTATCTGTTTTGGTTGAGAATTTCACCATTTTGTGGAAAATTCTTGTTTTTTTAAATGAATTCAACTCTTTTTGATTTAAAGTAAAATATTTGTTGGTTGAAATATCAAATATTACATGCTTGCTGAAAAATTGATATTTCTTGTTTAAAGCTCAACCATTTAGTTAAAAGTTAAACTAATTTATTCAAAATTCATTTTTTTTTGGTTGAAGATTCAAAACTTTAGTTCAAAATTCATCTCTTTCGTTGGTTGACCATTCAACTATTTAGTCAAAAATTAAACTAATCGATTGGAAATTAATTTTTATGGTTGACGATTCATCATTTTAGTTAAATATTTCGTTTCTTTGGTTGAAAATGTAACTATTTATTTTTAATTCATTTTTTTAAAATGAAAATTCATGATTTTATTTGAAAATTCATCTCTTCCGTAGAATGTGTAACTTTTTCGTTGAAAATTCATCTTGCTTTGTAAAATATAATCTTTTTTAGGTGAAAATGTAACTGATAAAAAATTAATCTTTTTGTTTTGGTGGAGGATTTTATTATTTTATTGAAAATTCAGCTATTTGCTTAAAAAAGAAAATTCTTGTTGAATTTTGAATTTGAACTATCTGAAATCTTCTAAAATATTTTCTAATTTTCTCAAGAATCTTTAGGAAAATTATATTGCCCTATCAATCGAAAATTCAACTTTTTTTTTAACATTCCCCTTTTGGGGTCGAAAATTCATCTGTTTTTTTGTATAAAAGTCATCTGACTTGGGTTAAAATTAACTTTTTTTGTTAAAAATTTTGTCTTTTTGATTGAAAATTCTATTATTTCGTTGAAAATTATTTTTTTTGTTGTAAAAAATTAATATTTTTAGGTTAAAAATGAACTGTTTTGTCAAAAATTCCCATTTTTATTTTGAAACTTTAACTATTATGTAAAAAAAATCGTCGGCTTGACTCAAAAATTCGTCTTTTATGATTGAAAAATAACTTTTTTTGTTAAAAATTCCTCTTTTTGAGTGGAAAGTTAAAATATTTGATTAAAAACGAACTTTTATGTTCAAAATTCAAATTTTCGAGTTGAAAATTGTATTTTTTTGTACAAAATTTTTCTGTTTGGTTAGAAAATTTAAGAATTTGATTGACTTCTTTTTTTCTTGGTTGAAACTTCGTCGTTTTGAGCGGAAAATTTAATGGACAGTTCAATATTTACAATTGAAAAGTCTAATATTATATTTTGGGTTCAAAATTAATCGCTTTGGGGTCAAAATTTCATTATTTAGTTGAAAATTCAACGATCTTGTAAAAAAAAATCATATTTTGGGTTGCAAATTTAACTATTTAGTTGAAAATTAATCTGTTGGATTAAAAATTAACTTTTTTGCTGAAAATTTTAATTTTTGACTTCAAAATTAAACTGTTTCGAAAAAAGATTGTCTTTTAGGGTTTAAAATATCGGTTTCGTTAAAATAAAAAAATTTTGTGTTAAAATTTCAACTGCTTTTGTAGCAAATTCGTTCTTTTTTTCTTGAAAAATTTCAATTTTAGTTGAAAATTAAGCGTTTTTGTAGAAAATTCATATTTTCGTGTTAAAAATTCATCTGCCTTGTAAAATATAATTCAACTATCTCTTTAATTGAAAATTTAACTAATTTGATAAAAATAAGTTTTTTGTGAAAAATTAATTTTTTGAAAGGAAATTTAACTATTCGGTGGAAAATTCATCTTTTTTTTCTAGAAAAGTCATCTTGCTTGGGTGAAAATGAACTTTTTTGTTAAAACTTCATCTGTTTTATTGAAAATGCAACCGTTTTCGGTTTCAGATAATATTTTTTGCTCGAAATTACGACCATTCGATTGAAAATTAAAATTTTTTTGGGAATTCGTCCCTTTTTTTAGAAAGTGCATTTATTTTTTTCTATATGTTTAACTGAAAATTAATGATTAATTTTCGGTGAAAATCCAGCTATTTGCTTTTTTTTTGAAAATTGATCTTTTTTGGGATTAAAAGTTAAATTTTCTCTAAAACATTCCATTTTTTTAGTTTTTAGTTTTGTGTTCAAGGTTCATTGTTCAGTTAAAAATTTATCTGTTTTGACAGAAAATTAACATTCTTTTTTTATTTTTTATTTCAAGTAAAAATATTAATTATTATATTTTTCGTAAAAATTAATCTTTCTTGTTTGAATATTTAACTGTTTGGTTAAAATATTCATAATTTTATTTAAAAATTCATCTGTTTGGAGTAAAATTCCACCCTTATTTTTGTTGAAAATTCATCTTTTTTAGTTGAAAAATCTTCTTTTGTAGAAAATCCATGCGTTTTAGTAGAATTTTCAGTTTTATAGGACAAAAGTGGATCTTTTCGGTTGAAAATTTAACCATCTTGTTAAAAAGTCATACCTTTTGGTTAAAAATTCGACTATTTAGCAGAAAATTATTTAGTAGAAAATGTTTGTTTGGTTAAATTTAATATTTTGGTGTTGAAAAGAAAACTGAAATCTTTTCTGTATGAAAATCCTACTACTTTTTTGGTTTGTTTGATTTAAAAATTCATATGTTTTAGTACAAATTTCATCTTTCTTTTATAAGAATGCAACTTTTTGGTAGAGAATTCAACTATTTTCTTAAAAATCCATCCTTTTTTATTGAAAATTCTGCTGTTTTGTTGAAAATTTAACTATTTTGTAAAAAATTGACTTTTTGCTTAAATTTAATATTTTGGCTTTGAAAAGAGA
>JAWWLR010000148.1:9678024-9704327 GCA_035041075.1 Acraspis erinacei | reverse complement strand
TGAAAACGCTTCTTTTTTAAAAATAAAAATTCAACTATTTGGTTGAAAATTGATATTTTTTATTTAGAAATTAAACTATTGGTTTGAAAATGTATGAACTTGGTGAAAAATTGGCCTTTTTTGTAAAAAAATCATCTTCATGGTTGAAAATTAATTTTTTTCGTATAAAATTATCTTTTCTAGCTCAAAATTCAACGACTTGGATGAAAATTTGCATTTCTTAAATGAAAATCCACCTATTTTGTTAAAAAAATCGATTTTTCTGGTAGCAAATCATTTTTTCTTTGCAAGTTAATCTTCTCGTTTAAAAATTCTTCCTTTTGGTTAAAAATTCAAGTATTCGAGTTAAACATTTATCATTTTAATTGAAAATTAATCTTTTTGATTGGAAATAAAATTACTTGGTTGAAAGTTGAACTCTTTTGTTAAAAATTAATTTTTTTAGTTGAAGATTCTTTCTTTGATTGTTAACAATTAGATTTTTTAAAGAAAATGTAGCCATTCCATTTTTGGTTGAAAATCCTTATTTTTTATATAAAAATTCGCCTTTTTTTGTAAAAAATTAATCTTTATGGTTGAAAAATCATCAGTTTGGTTGAATATTGATCTTTTTTTGTTCAAAATTCAACAATTTGGATGACAGGTTGTCGTTTTTAATTGAAAATTTAAACCATTTAATTGAAAATCCTTATATTTTGTTAAAAATTGATTATTTTGTTTATAGAGTTGTTATTTTAATTAAAAATTAATCTTTTTGGTATAAAATTATTCTAGTTGAAAATTTATGATTTTAGTTTAAAATTAATTTCTTCAAAGGAAAATTTTAATGTCTATTTGGATCTGAATTTTATCTTTTCTAGTTCAAAATTCAACGATTTGGATAAAAATGTTGTATTTCTTAATAAAAAAATCCACCTATTTTGTTAAAAAGATCGATCATTTTAATTGAAAACTCATCTTTTTGGTTGGAAATAAAACTACTTGTTTGCAGGTTAATCTCTTTTGTTAAAAATTATTTTTTTTAGTTGAAGATTCATAATTTCAATTGGAGATTCATGTCTGGTTGATGATATAATGTACTTTGTTGAAAATCAATTTTTTTAACTAAAAATGTAAGTATTTTGCTTAAAGCCTTAAAAGGATTAAAGCCTTTTTTCTAAAAAATTAATCTTTATGGTTGAAAATTCATCAGTTTGGTTGAATATATTTGGTTAAAAATGGATTATTTTGTTTAAATATTTGTTATTTTAATTAAAAATTAATCTTTTTGGTAAAAAATTATTCCAGTGGAAGATTTATCATTTTAGTTTAAAATTAATTTCTTCAAAGGAAAATTTGTATTTAAAATTGATCATTTCTAGTTCAAAATTCAATGATTTGGATTAAAATTTGTATTTCGTAATTAAAAATCCACGTATTTTGTTAAAAACTCGATTTTTTTTTGTAAGAAATTTTTTTTGTTGCAAGTTAATCTTCTTGTTTAAAAATTCTTCCATTCGTTTAAAAATTCAAGTATTCTAGTTAAATATTGATGATTTTATTTGAAAATTTATCTTTCAGGTTGAAAATAAAATTAATTGGTTGAAAGTTAGACTCTTTTATTAACAATTAATTTTTTTGACTAAAGATTCATCATTTTAATTGGAAATTTATCATTCACTATTCTATTTTTAGTTGAAAATTTATATATATATATTTTTTTTTTAACGAAAATTCAACTATTTGGTAGTAAATTCATATTTTTTATTTAGAAATTGAACTAGTTACATTGAAAATCCAAATTTTTTTTTGTTAAAAATAGATTTTTTTGTAGGAAATTACCTTTTCTTTCCAAGTTAATCTTCTTTTTAAAAAAATCTTCTTTTAGGTTAAAAATTCAAGTATTCTAGTTATATCTTTATAATTTTTGTTGAAAAATCATCTTTTAGTTTGGAAATAAAATTACATGGTAGTAAGTTAAACTCTTTTGTTAAAAATAATTTTTTTGGTTGAAGATTTATCATTTTAATGGAAAATTCATCTCTGTTTGAAAATATAATGTACCTGGTTGAAAATAAATTTTTTTAACTAAAAAATTAACTATTCCAGTCGAAAATTAAACGATTTTGCTTAAAATCCGTTTTTATTTGTTTGTTAAGAATTAGATTCTTAACAGAAAATGTAAACATTCTATTTTTGGTTAAAAATGCTTATTTTTTTGGTTGAAAATTTATATTTTTTATTTAGAAATTAAACTATTTGTTTGAAAATTTTTGAAAAATTCGCCTTTTTTGTAGAAAATTTAACTTTATGGTTCAAATTTCATAAGTGTGGCTGAAAATTAATCTTTTCTTGTTCAAAATTTAACAATTTGGAAGAAAAGTTTTTTTTTTTAATTAAAAATTCAACTATTTCATTGAAAATCGACATATTTGGTTAAAAATCGATTTTTTGGTAGAAAATTAACCTCTTCTTTGCAAGTTAATCTTCTTGTTTAAAAATTCTTCTTTTTGGTTCAAAAGTCAGGTATTCTAGTCAAATATTCATAATTTTAATTGAAAATTCATCTCTGTTTCAAAACGTAATGTACTTGGTTGAATATAAATTTTTTTAAATAAAAATTTAACTATTCCAGTTAGAAAATTCTAAATTCTAATTCTTTTCTTTGTGAGTTAATCTTCTTGTTTAAAAATTCGTCTTTTTGGTTAAAAATTCAAGTATTCTAGTTGAATACGTATCATTTTAATCAAACACTTTTGTTAAAAATTAATTTTTCTTGGTTGAAGATTCATCATTTTAATGTAAAATTCATCTCTATTTGAAAATTTAATGTACTGTGTGGAAAATCAATTTTTTAAACTAAAAATTTAACTTTTCCAGTAGACAAATTTTTTTTATACATATTTTTATTTAGAAATTAAACTATTCGTTTGAAAATTGATTTAATTTGTAAAAAACTCACCTTCTTTTGTAGAAAATAAATCTTTATGGTTGAAAATTAATCTTTTTGGTATAAAATTCAACTAGGCCAGTCGGCAATTTATCATTTAGTTGAAAATTTCACAATTAGGATGAAAATTTGTATTTCTTAAATGAAAATCCACCTATTTTGTTTAAAAATATATTAAAAAAGATACATTCTTGTTCCAAATTCAACAATTTGGATGACAGATTCAAAAAAATTTCATCCAAAATTCAACAATTTTGGATGACAGATTGAAAATTCATCCTTTTCGTTGAAGATTTATAATTTTAATTAAAATTTTTTTTGTTTTTGGTTGAACTATAAACTTTTTGATTAAAAATGGTTTTTTCTATGGATAAAAAGGAATTTTTTACCGTAATGTAATTACTATTCCAATTAAATATTCCATAATTTTAGATACAAATTGATCTCTTTTGATGAACTTTAATTTTGTTACTACAAATTTAATTATTCAATTTTTGGTTGAAAACGGATCTTTTTTAGTTGAAAATTCATATTTTTTGTTGGAAATTATTTTTCTTGGTTGAAAATTCATCTTTCTGGTTAAAATGTAACTGTTCTAGTTAAAAATTTACAATTTTGGTTAAAAATTTATCACTTTGTTTGAAAATGTAACAATTTGTTCAAAATTAGTTGTTTTTTGTGTGGAAAGTAATTTTTTTACTTGTAAATTTAACGTACCCCAATTGAATATTCCATAGTTTTAGTTTAAAATTCTTTTTTTTCCGAACAGTATTTTAGTTGAAAAATTATGTTTTGATTTAGGTTGAAAATTAAATTATTGTCTTGAAATTTGTTTTTTATGTTAAAAATTAATTTTTTCAACTAAAAATTGAACTATTACATTTTTTGTAGGCAATTGATATATTTAATGTAAAATTTAAATATTTGTTTAAAAATTCATTCATTTTCCAATTTCAATATTTATTTAAACTATTTTTCTTAATTCTATAAATTAACGGAATTTGTATTTATTTATCTGGGAAATTTATCTTTTTCAATTGAAAATTCACGTTTTTTATTGAAATTTCATCTTTTGACAGAAACTTAATATTCTTGGTCGAAATTTAATTTATTTAAAATTCATATCTATTTTTTATTTGTTTTTTATTAATTAAAAATGAATATTTTAAACAAAAAATATAAATATTTCGTTTTTGGTTTATAATTGATCTTTTTAGTTGAAAATTCAACTATTTGGTTGCAAATTGATGTTCTTTATTCATCTTTTTTATTTGAATTCAACTTTTTTTAAATTTAAAATTCAAAAATTTTTGGTTTAATTTTTTTTCCTTCAGGGCGGAAAATTCAACTATTTGTTGGAAACTAATAGTTGTAGTTTAAAATTTAAATTCTTCAGGCAGAAATTTACATTTTTTTTTGGTTAAAAATACGATTTCTTGGTTGAAAATAAACTCTTGTTCAAAATTTTTCCTTTTTGGTTGATATTTCCATTATTTTGGATATTTTTGTTTAAAAATTCAACTTTTCTGTATCCTTCTAGTCCTTCTGGATTAGAAAATTCATCTTTTTTGGTAGAAGATGAACTTTTTTGTTGAAAATTCAACTCTTTTATTGAAAAAATCGTATTTTTGGTTTTAAAATTCATCTCTTCTGGAAAAATCTATTTTTTTGGTTAAAAAATAAAACTTTCTGGTTTAAAATTAATCTTGTTTGTTTGATAATTCAATTCTGATTTAAAGTTTGTCTTTTGTGGCATAAAATTAATCTTTTTCGTTGAAAATTCAGCCACTTGGTTAAAAATGAAATATTTTTACATGAAAGCTTATGAATTTTAAGCTTTTCAAATTTAATTTAATCAAGTACTTACATTAATTTTTGTTTAATAGAATTTATTCCTTAATTTTCCTGAAAAATCTTCTTATTTTTCCTGTCTTTAAAGCATTTTTTGTCCGAAATTTTCACCATTTTTAGGCCCTAATTTTATACCATTGTATTATTTTTCTGAATTTTTTTTTAGAATGAAAGCGGAATGGCTGTAGAGGATCGTGTAGCTTTCGCTCTAATGTTTTTATCGGACAGTAAACTGCACGAGTATTTGAGAAGATTGACGCAAATGTTGAGTGAAGAAGGAAACTTGGCAGGTTTTTTACTCACAGGTATATTTTTCTATTTTAAATTTAATTTAATTTTTATTTTAGATTCAGGGTTCAGATCGCGAAAATTGAATAATTATTAATTAAACCTCTTTTTTCCCTGTTTTCAAGAACTTTTTCCCTTTTCTCGTTTTTTTTTTGGCACAATAAGAAAACCCAAATATATGTGTGTTTGAAAGTTTATTATTTTTGTTGAAAATTCATATTTTTTAGTACAAAGTGAGAATTTTCGTTGAGAATTCAAGTATTTTGTTAAAAATTTTGTCGAAAGGTCAACTTTTACAAAAAAACTATTATTACTTTCTTAAAAGTCCATTTTTTGGTTGAAGATACATAATTTTAGTTGAAAATTCGTTGTTTTTTTTTGTTAAGAATTAATTACTTTAACTAAAAATTCAACTGTTTAACTACAAAATTTTAAAAAGGAATAAAATGTATACTAAAAATTAATTAAATAAAATTTGGAATAATATAACATTCATCTTTGTTAGTTCAAAATCCAACCTTTTGGTTGAGAACTCATCTCTTAGATTGAAAATTTAACTAATTTGTCGATAATTCCTTCTTTTTTTTAAATTAATTTATTTAAATGATAATATATTTATTCCATTTTGGTTGAAAATTTATATTTTTTACTTGAAAATTCAATTATTTGATTGAAACCTCGTAGTTTTCGTTAGAAAATTAATTTTCTTGGGTCAAAATTAATGTTTTTTGATAAAAATTTCACTGCTTGGTTAAAAAAGAGTCCCCTTTGTTTAAAATTAAGTATTTTCTTCGAAAAGTATTTTTTTTTTTTAAATCAACCGTTTTATTGAAAATTTGTCTTGTTGAATGATAATTAAAATATTTTATTGCTTTTTTAACTGAAAATTTTACTCTTATAATTAAATATTTATCATTTTAGTTGTAAATTCATCTCTCTGGTTTAAAATTGGACTATTTCGTTGAAAATTCCGCTTTTTTGTTGTCCAAATTACATTTTTTAACAGAAAATGTAATTATTCCACTTCTTGTGGAAATTTATAATTTTTAGTTGAATTTTTATCCATCTTTTAGATTAAAATTAACCTATTTCGTATAAAAAATTTATGTATTTTGTTGAAAATTCGTCGTTTTCTGTAGAAAATTAATATTCTGCGTTGAAAATTAATCTATTTTGGTTCTCGATTCCAATATTTTGTTAGAAAATCTTCCGTTTTGTTCCAATACAGCTATTTTTGATTCAAAATTAAAATCTATTTTTATCACAATATCATACAATGATTACTACTGCATTTTTAAAAGTGAATTTTTGAATTGAACATACATAATTTTAGTTGAAAATTCGTTTCTTTTTTTTTGTTAAGAATTATTTTAACTGAAAATTGTATTAATTTGTTGAAAATAACTGTTTTGTACAAAAATCTTCATTTTTAGTTTAAGAATTCAACTATTTAGCTAAAAATGTTTAGAAAGAAGAAAAATATTTATTAAAAATTAATCAATTTAGTTGAAAATGTATGTAATTTGTTAAAAATTCGTCTTTTTTGGTTGACATTTATCTTTCTTAGTGGAAAATTCAACTAGTTGGTTGAGAATTCATTTTTTTTGCTAAAGATGCATTATTTTATTTAGAAATTAATCTCTTTGGTTGAAAATTTTAATCATTTGTTGATAATTCCTTCTTTTTCTGAAAAATAAATTTTTTTATATGAAAATTTTTTATATTGTTGTCTAGTTTTGCTTGAAAATTTATATATTTTAGTTTAAAATTAAACCATTTGATTGAAAGATCGTTTTTTTGTGGAAATTAAATTTTCTAACTGACAATTTAACTGTTCCCTTTTTTTGCAGAACATGTATAATTTTAGTTGATTTTTTTTTTTACATTTTTTGGATTAAAATTCAACTATTTAATTAAAAACTTATATCTTTTGTTGAAAAGTTTTTTTTTTTGATAGAAAAATAATCTTCTGGATTGAAAATTCCTCTTTTTGCTTGTAAATTTAACTATTTGAAAAAAAATTATGTATTCTGTTGAAAATTCGACTTTTTTTATAGAAACTTAATCTTTTTGGTTGAAAATTCAACTATTTGCTTTAAAATTTATGTATTTTGTTGAAAATGTATGTTTTTTGGTAGAAAATTAATCTTGTTTCAATTTTCAGGTTTTAATTTTCAAGCGTACATTTTAATTTAAAGAATTTTAAAATGCATTTTTCAAGACTTAAGCAAATAAAAATGAGAAGAGTTTGAAATCGAAGATTTTGGATACAAAAATTTTTAGTTGATCAACTGTGAATATAAATTAATTAATGATCTTCAAAATTGAACTGTATCTTAAGGATTAAAAATTGAATAATTGATTTTACAAAACGATTCGGAATCTGTTCAAAGTTGAAGAATTCTAAGATTTTAATGTTAAAAATTAAACTGTTTCAATTGAAAATTTTTGTTAGTTAAACCGATGTGAACGCCCGATTGAAAATTATAAAGGCTTTTACTAAATTTCAAATATTTTCAACCCATTCAATTTGAAATTTTCTAATTGAATGGGTTTAAATAACAATTTTGAAAAGTTCCAAATTAATTAGAAATTTGAAATTGTCCCCAATAATTGAAACGGCCTAATTTAAAACAAAATATAGATTTTTGTAAGGAAAATTGAAAATGATTTTTTATTTTCAATAATTAATTTTAAGAGAATATTTAGAAAGATTTACGAAATTATGAAAAATGATTGTGGAAGATTTTAAGGAAATTTGTTCAGTGTGGTACGATTTTAAAAACAAATTTAGAAAAAATTCGAGTGATTTGGTGTTTAGAAGTTCTGAACAAATTTCTAAAATAATATAAAACGTCATTTTTCAAGATTTTTAAATTAAATTTTGAAGCATTTTAGGTATTTTTAAACTCTTTAAAATAAAAATAATTTTTAATCATATTATTATAACATAAGTATATTATAATTGACGTGGATTTATATTTTTTGAACAGAGTCTGAATCTTTCAACTCTCCAATTTATAAAAGTTAAGAAAAAAATCTATTTTGCATTAGACATTAGACCTGTAGATTTTAATAAATTAAATTGATAAAAGTGAAATTACATAATTTTAGGCGCAAGTTTGGAGGGTATTCAGCTTCTAAATAGGTACCTGGAAGTGACTGGTGATGTGCAAAGTTGCAGTCTGATTGCGATTAGAAGTCTGCCCCCAAAATTGTTACAAGATAACCAAGTACAGGTCTGGATATCCAGGTACTTAGATCGAAAATTTATAATTTTCTACTTTGTAAATAAATTCTGTAGAATAAAAAAATATATAAATTCATTGACAAAACAGTTACAGAGGTTTGCTCGATGCGTGGAAAATGTGGAACCAAAGAGCGCATTTCGACATTACAATGCGAGCTTCGACAAACGAGAAACCACCTCAACAGGTCTATATTTCCTGCAATTTTTGCGGGAAAAGCATATCTGCTTTTATGCAAGGACTTAGTCGTGCTCGAGGTCCCTTCGGCAGATTGGGAAGCACTTCGAATAAATTAAAGGTAGGGAAATTTTCATTTTTTAGAGTGTCGAATTGACCGGGAAACCGGGAATTTAATTTTAAAAAACGGGAATTTACTTCTAGTCGCAGAAATATTCAAGTTTCCATTATTTTAATATAATAATTTTTGTCAATTTATAAAAGTGATTTCTAGTTTATCTCCAGTCGCAGATTTTTCAGATTATCTTTATTTACTCGAATTAAATCATAGTTTATTTTTTAATTTTTATTATATTCCATTATAAGAAAAACCTTATGTAATTTTTTTCGTTTACTTAAATTTGATCATTGAATTGATGATATTTCAAACATAGAGAAAGAATTATTTTCTCAATTTGTTCAAAAATGGATTTATCACGTTTTATTCGCTTATTCCTCATTTCTGAATTATAATAAAAAAATTTTTTTACATTTTTCGTAGCGGATATATCTTTCTTTAGTTAAAAATTCAACTATTTGGTTAAAATTTAAACTCTTTTGTTAAAAATTAATTTTTTTGGTTGAAAATTTTTATAATAACTGAAAATTTCTCCTTTTTTGTATAAAATTAATCTATATCGTATAAAATTAATCTTTTTGTTATAAAATTCGACTCTTCCAGTTGAAACTTGATCTTTTCTTTGTCAAAATTCAACAATTTATAATTCGTCTTTTTTAATTGAAAATTCAATAATTTTGTTGAAAATCCACATATCTTGTTAAAAATTTAACTACTTGGTTAAAATTTAAACTCTTTTGTTATAAATTAATTTTTTGGTTGAAGATTCATGATTTTAATTGAAAGTTTATTACTGGTTGAAAATGGAACTGCTTTGTTGAAAATTAATTTTTTTAACTAAAAATTTAACTATTCTATTAGAAAATTCAACTATTTTTTCTGAAAATCCGTTCTTTTTTGGCTAGGAATTAAATTTTTTACAGAAAACTCAACTATTTGGTCTAAGTTGATATTTTTCTGTTAGAAATTAACCTATTTGTTTGAAAATTTTTGTAAAATTTTAAAAGTTCTCCTTTTTCTTAGAAAATTAATCTATATGGTTGAAAATTCATCTTTTTGTTATTAAATTCAACTTTTCCAATTGAAAATTGATCTTTTCTTTGTCAAAATTCAACAATTAAGATGAAAATTTGTCTTTTTTAATTGAAAATTAAATAATTTTCTTGAAAATCCACATATTTGGTTAAAAATCCAACTATTTGGTTAAAATTAAAAACTCTTTTGTTATAAATTAATTTTTTGTTTGAAGATTCATCATTTTAATTGAAAGTTTATCTCTGGTTGAAAATGGAACTGCTTTAATGAAAATTAATTTTGTTGACTAAAAATTTAACTATTCCAGTAGAAAATTCAACTAATTTGCTGAAGATACGTTTTTTTTTGGCTAGGAATTATATTTTTTACAGAAAACTCAACTATTTGGACTAAGTTGATATTTTTTTTAGAAATTAAACTATTTGTTTGAAAATTTTTACACTATGTAAAAATTTCTCCTTTTCTGTATAAAATGAATCTATATGGTTGAAAATTCATCTTTTTGTTATTAAATTCAACTGTTCCAATTGAAAATTGATCTTTTCTGTGTCAAAATTTAACAGTTTAGATGAAAATTAATCTTTTTTAATTGAAAATTCAATAATTTTCTTGAAAATCCACATCTCTTGTTAAAAATTCAACTGTTTTGTTGAAAATTAATTTTTTACACTAAAAATCTAACTATTCCAGTAGAAAATTTAACTATTTTGCTGAAAATCCGTTTTGTTTTTGGCTAGGAATTAGATTTCTTACAGAAAACTCAACTATTAGGTCTAAGTTGATATTTTTTTGTTATATATTAAACTATTTGTTTTTAAAATTTTTGTGCTATGTGAAAAGTTCTCCTTTTTGTCGAAAATTAATTTATATGGTTGAAAATTGATCTTTTTATTAAAAAATTCAACTTTTCCAATTGAAAATTGATCTTTTCTGTGTCAAAATTCAAATCTTTTGTTAAAAATTATTTTTTTTTGGGTGAAGATTCATAATTTTAATTGAAAATTCATCTCTGGTTAAAAGTGTAATTAATTTCTAAAAATAAAATTTTGTTAACTAAAAATTTAACTGTTCTAATAGAATTTAAATATTGATAGTTTTTATTTATAAATTAAACTGTTTGATAATTTTTTTAGTATGTGAAGAATTCGCCATTTTTTTTAAAAAGTAATCTTTATGGTTACAAATTTATTAGTTTGGATGAAAATTAATTTCTGCAACTACAAATTTTTATTTCTTTTTTAGTTGAAAATTGATTCTTTCATGTTTAAAATTCAAAAATTCGGATGAGAATTTGTCTGTTTTAATTGAAAATTCAATTATTTCATTAAAAAATCACATATTTTGTTACTAATCGACTTTTTTTACAAGTTAATCTTATTGTTTAAATATTATTCTTTTCGGTTGAAATTGTATTTATTGCCGTTATATATTGATCATTTTAGTTGAAAATTTATCTTTTAAGTTGGAAATAAAATTTTTTAATAAAAAGTTGATCTCTTTTGTTAAAAAATATTTTTTTTTTGGGTAAAGATTGGCAATTTTAGTTCAAAATTTATTTCTATGGTTGAAATATGAGCTACTTGATTGAAAAATTGTTTTGTCTATAGACAAAAAGGAATTTTTTTCCCGAAAATTGAACTATTTTGTTGAAAATTTGTATCCTTTTTGGTTGCATTTTTTTTAAACTGAAAATGTGACTATTATTCCAGGTGAATACTCCATCATTTTAGTTAAAAATTCATCTCATTGGTTGAATTATTAATTTTTTGACTAAAAATTTAATTATTCAATTTTAGATTGAAAAGTTTTTTTTTTTTAGTTGAATATTGATCTTTTTGGTCAAATATTAAACTATTTTGCTGAAAATTAACTGTTGTTCTGAAAATTCATATTTTACGCTTAAAAATTCAACTTTATTGTAGAAAAATTGTCTTTTTGGCTTCAAAAATCAACAGTTTGGTGCAAAAAATTATTAATTGGTTAAAAATTCATATTTTCAGGTTGAAAATTTTGTTCAAAATTCGTCTTCTTCGGTTGAATTAAACTGTTTTTTATTTCAATTAAAAAATTTTTTTTTTTGAAAATTCAACTACTAATTTGAAAGTTGAACTGCTTTGTTCAACATTGCATTTTTTGGTTGAAATGTTATGATTTTAATTAAAAATTAATTTTTTCAGTTGAAAATGTATGTATTTTGTTGAAAACTTAATTTTTTGGCTAGAAAATTTGATATTTTGGATGATTTTTTTCCTTATTTAGTAAAAAATATTTCTTGATTCAAGACGTCTGTTGGTTTGGAAAATTCATCTCTGTTCATAGAAATTTCATATTTTTTGGCTAAAAATTCAACTGTTTGGTGGAAAATTATGTTGTTTTGTTACAAATGCTCTCAAAAGACAGTTCAAAAACTCGAATTTTTGGCTTGAAAATTCAATATTTATGATAAATTTTTTTTCTTTTATTGACCTGTATTGACTAAAAAATATTTTTAAATTGAAAATTAATTTTTTTCTCTAAAATTGATTTTTTTTAGTTGAGAATTCATGTATTCATGTTTCGGCTATAAAATTCAACTTTTTGCATTAAATTTTGCCTCTTGTCGACTACCAAATTTTCTTGGTTGAAAATTGAATTCTGTTAAAAAATCTTCTGTTGAGATTGAAAATTCATGTTAGCTGTAGAAATTTCAGGTTGAGGATTCAACTACTTTATTAAAAATTAATTTCTTTGGTTGAAAATGAAACTGTTTGGTCGAAAATCCGTATTTATGGTAGAAAATTCTTCTTCTTGGTTTCAAGTTCGTCTTTTTAGTAGAAAATGTAACAATTTTGTTAAAAAGTAATCGTTTTTGGTTCAACATTAATGTGTTTTGTAGAACATTCGTCTTCTTGGCTTGGAAATGCTTGGCTTGAAATGTCATCTTTTTTTTTTAGATAAAAATTCAAGTATTTGGTTCAAAATTCGCGTATTTTGTTGAAAATTCGTCTTTTTGGTAGAAAAATAATTTGTTTCTTTGTAAATTTAACTAATTTGTTGAAAATTAATAGTTTGTGTTTGAAATAAAATTTGTTTAAAAATTATTTTGTTCTGTTTTTGGTTGAAATGTTATCTTTCTTAGATGAAAATTCAACTGTTTGGTTCAAAATTCGTATCTTTCCTTGAAAATTATTTTTTTTTGCTTGAAAATTCAACACTGTGGATTTTTTTAAAAATTAAGAACCGATAAATCTTTCTTGGTTGAAAATTCTATTCTTTTGGAGATTTTTTGTCTTTCTGGTTTAACAAATCATATTTTTTAATTGAAAATCTAAATATTTTGTTGCAAATTCGTATTTTTTTCGTTGAAATTAAATTTTTTGTGCAAAATGATTCGTTCTATTCTTTGTTTAAATGTTATCTTTTTTTAGATAAAGAAGTTAACTATTTGGTTCAAAATTCGCGTATTTTCTTGAAAATTCATCTTTTTGGTAGAAAAATAATTTGTTTCTTTGTAAATTTAACTAATTTGTTGAAAATTAGTATTTTTTGTTCGAAATAAATTTTTTTTTTAAATTAATTTGTTCTGTTTTTTGTTGAAATGTTATCTTTATTAGATGAAAATTCAACCATTTGGTTCCAAATTCGTATATTTTCTTGAAAATTCTTCTTTTTGGCTTGAAAATTCATCACTGTGGATTTTTTTTTAAATTATGAACCGAAAAATCTTTCTTGGTTGAAAATTCGATTCTTTTGGAGATTTTTTGTCTTTCTGGTTTAAAAAATCATATTTTTTTATTGAAAATCTAAAGATTTTGTTGCAAATTCGTGATTTTTTAATTGCAATTAAATTTTTTGTGAAAATTGATTCGTTCTATTCTTGGTTAAAATGTTATCTTTTTTTTTAGATAAAAACTTAAGTATCTGGTTTAAAATTCGTGTATTTTCTTGAAAATTCGTCTTTTTGGTAGAAAAATAATTTTTTTCTATGTAAGTTTAACTAATTTGTTGAAAATTATTATTTTTTTGTTGAAGTTCAATTTGTTTTGAAAATGAAATTTTTTCTGTTTTTGGTTGAAATGTTATCTTTCTTAGATAAAAATTTAACTATTTGGTTCAAAATTCGTATATTTTCTTGAAAATTCTTCTTTTTGGCTTGAAAATTCAACATTGTGGATAATTTTTTATTCATTATGTCTTTCTGGTTTAAAAATGTATTTATCTTTGTTGAAAAGTTAACTATTTTGTTGAAAATTCAAATTTTTTTAGTTGAAATAAAATTTTTGGTGAAATTAGACTTGTTCTATTCTTGGTTGAAATGTTATATTTTTTTAGATAAAAAAATCAACTATTTGGTTCAAAATACATGTATTTTCTTTAAATCTCGTCCTTTGGCTTAAAATTTCAACGCTTTAGATAATTTTTTTTCATTATTGAATGAAAAATCTTTCTTGGTTGAAAATTCATGCCTTTTGTGGATTACTCGTTTTTTTTCTGGTTTAAAAATCTATCTCTTCTGATAGAAAAATAATATTTTTGTTTGAATATTGAACTATTTTGTTAAAAATTCATCCCTTTTGGTCGCATTCCACTTTTTAAAAAATTTGTTACTATAATATTTTTTGGTTTAAATATCATATATTACTTTTTTTGTGTGGAAAATTAATATTTTTTGGTTAAAAATGCAAATACTTGGCTGAATGTTAAACCACTTTTTAAAAAAATCATAATTTGGGTTTTAGCTTAATAATTTTGATTAATAATTCATTTTTTTGTTTAAATTTGATATTTTTAGTTAAAAATCCAACAATTTTATTAAAAACTCATAGTTTTTGGTTGAAGTTTCAACCGTTTTGTAGAAAGTTCGTCTTTTTGGCTTAAAAATTCAACACTTTGGGTAATTTTGTTTTTCATTATTGACTGCAATATCTTTCTGGGTCGAAAATTCTGTTTTTTCCCCTAATTATTCATTTTTCCGATTTCAAAATTCCTCTCTTTTGGTAGAAAAATCATTTTTCTTTGTTTAAAAATTCAACCATTTTGTTTAAAATTCGTATTTCGTGTATTTTGTTGAAAATTCGTCTTTTTGGTAGAAAAATAATTTTGTTCTGTTTCAAAATTAGTATGTCTTGGTTGAAATTATTATTGTTGTTTGTTGTGAAAATTGATTTGTTCTGTTCTTGGTTGAAATAGTATCTTTTTTAGATGAAAATTCAACCATTTGGTTGAAAATTCGTCTTTGGGTGTATTATTTTTTGCAGTAAATATTTTTCTTTGGATTTATTTTGTCCAGATGTCGGCCTGTCCTGGCTGTAGGAAACCATTGCCCAGATGTGCGATTTGTTTAATGCACATGGGAACTGTGAGTGGATTGCAAATGACGACAAACGCAAGCCGAACGGAAGACGACAGCAAACTGACCGAGTTTAATAATTGGTTCACCTGGTGCCAAACCTGCAGACACGGCGGCCACGCGAATCACATAACGCATTGGTTTCGGTAAGTTTTACTCACAATAAAATCCTTTTTTTATTTTTTTTTTTTTTAGTTAAAAAATGCAGGTTGGCCGTTTTAATCGAAGAAAATAATTCCCGGCCATTTCCCCGTATTAAAAATGTTTTAAATTGAAGTTTAAAAGTTTTTAAATTCAAAAATTTTGCTGCAAAATTCAGAATTGTTAACATTCATCAATTATAGAGTTCAAAAATTTAGATGAATGAATTTAAAAATGTTGAAAATTATATTTTTAAGTTATTTTAGGCTAGAAAAATTTAAAAAATATTTAATTTTTCCAGCCTTGAAAAGCTTTTAAATTTTATTTCAAAATCTTGAGAAATCTAGAGGGTTTTTTGAAATTTTTTCAGAACTGAAAAACAATTAAATTTGTCCTACAACTTCTAGAAAATCCTGCAAATTTAAACAATTTTTTTTTCAAATTTAGATTTATAAATAACAATTGAACACTTATTATTTGTAGAAAAAATTAGAATAGTTTTAAGAAATATTTTTAAATTTTTTTAAAGATTCAAAATTAATTTACAACTTAAAATGATATCAAATATTGTAAATAAAGTGTGTGTACCGAGAAAATTCGGCTATTCTAACCTCAATTTCGGTGCAAATACACGCAACTTAATTTTTTTTTAATATAGATTTTTGCAAATTTGAAACAAAAAATGTAGAAGTTTTTTAAGAATTGTGAAAGGTTTTAGAAGAATAAAAACATTTTCTTAATATTACTAGGAAAATTGAAAATGATTTGTCAGCTTGAAAAATTATTTTCACAGAATATTTAAAAAGATTTTAAGAGATTTTCAAAATTGGAGGAAAAATTCTATTTATTTTAAAATATGTTTAGAATTTCTGAAAAAAATCACACTTCGTTTAAATCACTTGAGATCATTTCAAATTTTAAATTAATTTCGAATCTTTTCAAAACTTCTAAATATCTCTTAAAATTACTCAATTTTTTTCTACAAATAATAAGTGTTCAATTATTATTTCTAAATAAAAAATCATCAATTTTGGATACAAATTAAATATTTTTAAAATAGAATAATAAAAATTGTAATATTATTCTTTTTATAAATTACAAAATTTTTAATTAAATGGGTTAAAAAGTGAATAATTTAGGCTGAAGTAATATTTTTAATTTAATAAAAGCCTTGAAGAACGAATATCTTATTTTTAAGTCATTCTGAAGTTGAAAATAATTTATAAAATTTCATTCGCACCTTTACATTTTTCTAACGGCTAAGATTATCGAATTAAAACAGTAACAATCTGGAAATTCTTAAACTGTGAACGAATTTTGAATCGTTCTCTCAAACAAAATTATCATTCAGTTTTTAATACGTAAAGTACAGTTAAATTTTAAAAAATTATTTATATTATTAATTTTCAATTGGGCAAGTCTTCAAGACTGCACTGTAAAAATTTTTAAATAAAAAATTTACGCTTAAAAATAAAAATCTCAAATGAAGAATTTTTGAACCAAAATCCTGAAAAATTTGATAAAATATTAATAAAAAATATATTTTGTTGTAGACAACACTCTGAATGTCCAGTCACATCCTGTACCTGTCGCTGTTTTTCACTGGACGCCTCTTGTAAAGTGGGAGTCGGATGCTCCTAATTTGTAATATGTTGTACATTATTTTTTCATTAAAATTTAAAAATAAAAAAAAAACTACAAGTAAAAGAATAATGTTGTTTCTACATATTTTTTTCAGCTGTATTCTACGAAAACCGAGAGTAAGTATAACATTTTAAAGTTTTTAAATCATTTTGGATAAAATTTTTTAATTCATTTTATAAAAAATATATAAATAAAAAATATATATAATTATGGCAGTTTTTGTGCCAAAAGTTAGATATCTGAAAAAAATTTCTATGATTTTAAAAATCAAAATATGATATTTTAAATTTAAAAAATTCATTTTTTGCAATTGAATTTTTTCTGACTATCGCTTCTTAGCAATTTTTGAAAAGTGATTGACTTTTAATAAATGACGGATTATTTTTTCCGGGTAAAAACTGCCTACAACTCCACTGTTTCCAAGTTTAAAAATAACTAAATAATCTTAAAATATAATTATTTGTTCACAAAATGTTAAAAAAAAATTTATAACGATTTCAGCTGTAGAAAAATTTACTTTAAAAATTAGAAAAAGTAGAGTTATAGAGAATGTTATCCCGGAGAAAATTAGCCGTCATTAATGAAAATGCAATTATTTTTTAAAAATTGGTAAGAAGCATCGGTCAGGACAAATTCAATTGCAAAAAACATGGTTAAAATTAACGTTTTGTTTTTTTGATGTTGTAAATTTCAAAATTTTGCATAAAAAATAATGTTTTTTATTTTTAATGATATCAGTTATAATATTTTGATTCTTAAAATAATAGAAAAACTATTTTTCTCAGACTTTTGACACGATAAAAAAATTAAAACAAAATTCCTTTAAAAATTAAAAACACCAATGAAGAAAGATTCTTAAAATTAAATAAATTAAATTTCGAGGTCACAAAAATTGGATAATTTCCAAATGAGAATTAATAAAAATGTTCTTTTATTTCAGAATTAAAAATGTGAGTACTAAACATCTTTCTGGATAGAAAGTTCGTATTTTTGCATTTAAAATTCAACAATTTTGTTAATAATTTAATTATTTTGTAGAATATTCAACTCTTTTGTTACAAAGTGATCTTTCTTTTCGATAATTTAACTGTTTTATTGAAATTTCGTCTTTTTAAATTAGAAAATTCATCTTGTTTTGTAGAAAATGAACTTTTTCGTTAAAAATTCAACTGTTTAGTTGAAAGTTCGCCGTTTGTTTAAAAATAATTTTTGTAGTTTGAAAATTCAATTATTTTTATGAAACTGTCATATATTCGAAACTGAAATGTTTTTCATTTAAGTGTTTTAGATTAAGAAATTAAAATGGAATAATTTTAAATTTAAACAACTTTAAATTTGGAATATTGATAGATGTTAAACTTAAAACTATTTTTAAAGTAGGATCGTAAAATTAAATTTTTTAAATTGAATACCATCTCAAATTAAAAAATGTGCAACTGTTATTTAAAAAACAATTCAGAAAAATTGTGTCTTGCACCAGTAGTTTTTTTTCAATTTTTATTTATTATTATTGTTCTATACGGACAAAATTAATAGACAAAAATGAATTAATAAAACCTAAATATTTTTCGTTGACAGTTACTTTTTTATTGTTGAGAAATCCACTATTAAATTTTTGATTTGGAATTAATCTGTTCTGTTCAAAAATTCTAGTAATTAGTTAAAAATTACTTTTTTGATCGAAAATTAAGCTATTTTGTTAAAATATCATATTTTTATGTAAAATTCGTCTTTTTGGTTTAAAAGTTCAATTTTTTTCGTTGAAAAAAAGACTTTTTTGTTGAAAATTCAACTTTTTGGTTAAAATTTTTATTATTTTACTGCAAATTCAACTATTTTGTTAAAAAGTCATCTTTTATAGTTGAAAATGCAACTGTTTTGTTGAAATTTCGTCTTTTTAGATTTGAAAATTCATCTGTTTTGTAGAAAATGAACTTTTTGGTTAAAAATTCAATTGTTTTCTAAAAAAATCGTCTTTTTGGCTTGAAAATTCAATTTTTTTTGGTTAAAGTTCAAACTTATTTGTTTGTAAATTCGACCGTTTCTTTAAAATCAATTTTTTTAGTTTGAAAATTCAACTATTTTGATGAAAATGCAATATATTTAATAAAATTATTAAAATTAAAAAATGAATTTAAATGTTATTATTTAGTCGATCAAAATTCATTTTTATATACCGCACTATTCAATTTTTTGTTAAGAAATCTTTTTTTTAAATTTTATTATTTGGTTAAAAATTGAGTTACTTTGTTGGAAATTTAAGAATTTTGTTACAAATTTGTTCTTCTTGATTGAAAATTCGTTTTTTTGGCTTGTACTTTCATCAATTTCATTGAAAATTTTTTCTTTTTAGACTAACAACGTTTTTTTTCTATCGGATATACAACAGAATATTCTCATTTTCTAGTTGAAAATTATTTTTTTTTTGTAATCAATTCGTATTTAGAGACAGAAAATTCAGCAATTTCGTAAATAATCAATTTTTTTGTTGAAGATGGAACTTTTTGGTTGAAAATTAATCTGTTTTAGTTGAGGATTCAAGAGTTTTCTTACAAATTCGTCTTTTTTTATTAAGCCCAACTGTTTTTATTTTAAATAAAAAATTTTTTTTTTTTGAAATATCAACTTTTACACTTTTTGTTGAAATTTCAATTCCTGAATTGAAAGTTGAACTTCATTCTTAAAATTTCATTTTTTGTTGTTGAAAGTTTATAATTTTAGTTGAAAATGGATTTTTTCTTATTTCAAGATTAATATTTTTTAATCTAGAAAATTTCATCTTTTTGGCGTTAAAATTCAACAATTTGACATAAAATTCAACTATTTGGTAAAAAATTAAACTGTTTTGTAGAAAATTAAATTTTGTATTAAAAATTAATTCACCTTTATGAAATTCGGACCAACAGCATACCATTGCTCAATCTGTTCAGTGGAAAATTTCTTTAATTTGTTAACAATTTTTTTTTTCGTTGAAAATTAATCTTTTTGAAAGAAAATTCAATTATTTGGCTAAAAATGTATGTTTATTGTTGAAGATTGATCTGTTTTGTTAAAAATTAGGTTTATAACAAAAAAATAAAAAATTGTTGTGTTTTGCAAGAACATTAGTTTTTTTCTAATTGAAAATTAAATCTCAATAAAATCTGAAGTAACACACATCCATTCTTCAAAATGCTTAGTGGAAAATTGATCTAATTTGTTAAAAATTTGTATGTTTTGGTAGAAAATTAATCTTTTTGGTAGAAAATTTAACTATTTTGCTGAAAATTGTTATAACTGAAAATTTAGAAATTGTTTTGATGATTCACATCCCTGGGATGAAAATAGAAATGTTTTATATAAAAATCGTCTTTCTTTAAATTTAAAATTGAACAATTTCGCATAAAATTCAACTATTTGTTAAAAAATGAAACTGTTTTGTAAAAAATTAATTAAAAAATTGTTTAATATAAAAGTAATTCTCCTCAATAAAATTTAGGGGAAAAAAACTTTAATTTGTTGAAAATTCGTCTGTTCTGGTAGAATATTAATCTTCTTGATTGAAAATTCAACCATTTGTTTACAAATGTATGTATTTTGTTGAAAATTTGTCTTTTGGTAGAAAATAATTGTTTTTTCGTTCGAAATGCTACTTTTTAGTTAAAAATGAATTTGTTGAAATTGAGGATTCAAGAATTTTCTTAAAAATTCATCTTTGTTGATTGAATGAAACTTCTTTTTGTTTTAGATTACATTTTTTTTTTGGAATATCAACTATTGTACTTTTTGTTGAAAATTCAATTCTTGAATTGAAAGTTGAACTTATTTCTTAAAAGTTCATTTTTTTATGAAAATTTATAATTTTAGTTGGAAATTAATTTTTTTCTTGGTTCAAAATTATTTTTTTTCTTTGCAAACGGAACTTTTTTTATAATTTCAACTGATTGGTTGCAAATGAATTTTTTTCTTTTGAAAATTTTTTAGCTTGAAAATTCAACAATTTGGCATAAAAATTCAACTATTTTGTAAAAAATTACTTTTTTTAAATTGAAAATTATATCTCAATGAAATTTGGACTAAAGTCATATCTATTGTTCAAATTGTTTAGTGAAAAATGTATCTAATTTATTTTTCGTTCAGAATGCAACAGTTTGGTTAAAAATTAATCTGTTTTAATTGAGGATTCAAGAGTTTTCTTAAAAATTCGTCTTTTTTATTAAATCCAACTGTTTTTATTTTAAATAATTTTTTTTTTGAAATATGAACTTTTACACTTTTTTTGAAAATTTAATTCCTGGATTCCGTTTTTTAAAGTTTTTTTTTTGGTTGAAGATTGATAATTTTAGATGAAAATTGATTTTGTTTTCTTGGTTCAAAATTAGTTTTTTTAAATTTAGAAAATTTGGCAAAAAATTAAACTGTTTTGTAGAAAATTCACTTTTTCTTAAAAATTATTTTTTTTTCGTTGAAAATTAATCTTTTTGGAAGAAAATTCCATTATTTGGCATGAAATTGCACTATTTGGTACCAGATTAAACTGTTGTGTAGAAATTTTTTTTCAAACTGTTTAGTTAAAAATGTACATAATTGGTAAAAAAAACTTGTTTTTTTTTTGGTGTAAAATTAATCTTTTTGGTAAACTATTTTGCAGAAAATTCATATTCTGGAGATAAAAATTAATCTTCTTTAATGGAAACTAATAAATAAAAATTCGTCTTTTTTTAATTAAAAATGTAACAATTTCGCATGAAATTCAACTATTTGGTACAAAATTAAACTGTTTTGTAAAAAAAAATAGTTTTTTTTCCAATTGAAACTTAATTCTCAATAACATCACTTCCATCGTTCAAAATTTTTAGTGGAAAATTTATCTAATTTGATAAAAATTCTTTTTTGGTAGAAAATTTGACTATTTTGCTGAAAATTTTTATTCTTGAGCTGAAAATTAATCGTCTTGATTGGAAGTTCATCTTCTTGGTTAAAAATTAAGTTTTTAAGTGAAAATTTAAATATTTTGTTGAAAATTCATATTCTTGGGATATAAATACAACTGTTTTTATTTTAAATAAATTTTTTTAATATCAACTGTTACACTTTTTGTTGAAAATTCAAAGTTAAACTTCTTTCTTAGAAGTTTCTTTTAAAGA
The DNA here is from genome assembly GCA_035041075.1 of Acraspis erinacei. Lineage (NCBI taxonomy): Eukaryota > Metazoa > Arthropoda > Insecta > Hymenoptera > Cynipidae > Acraspis > Acraspis erinacei. The sequence continues at coordinate 9,682,441 of JAWWLR010000148.1, read as the reverse complement.
TTTATCATTTAAGTTGAAAATTGATTTTGTTTTCTTGGTTCAAAATTAATTTTTTTATATCCAGAAAATTTGGTATTTTTGGCTTTGAAATTCCACAATTTGGCATAAAATTCAACAATTTGGTAAAAAATTATACTGTTTTGTAGAAAATTCACTTCTTGCTTAAAAAAAAAATTTTTCGTTGAAAATTAATCTTTTTGGAAGAAAATTGAATTATTTGACTAAAAATTAAATTTTTAAGTGAAAATGTAACTATGCACTTGAAAATTCATATTCCTGGGATGAAAATACAACTGTTTTATAAAAAATTCATCTTTTTGGCTCGAAAATTTAGCAATTTGGCATGAAATTTCACAATTTGGTACAAAATTAAACTGATTTGTAAAAAAATTAGTTTTTTTTCAAATTGAAAATTAATTTTTAATAACATCTTAAATAACATCACATACCTCGTTTAAAATGTTTAGTGGAAAACTGATCTAATTTGTTAAAAATTTGTCTTTTTTGGTAGAAAATAATTTTTTTTATTTCAAAATGCAATACTCTGGTTGAAAATTAATCTGTTTTAAGTGAGGATTCAAGAGTTATCTTAAAAATTCTTCTTTTTTTTATTAAATCCAACTGTTTTTATTTTAAATAAATTTTTGTGGAAATATTAACTATTACCCTTTTTGTTGAAAATTCAATTCCTGCATTGAAAGTTGAACTTCTTTCTTAAAAGTTAATTTTTTGTTGTTGAAGATTTATAATTTTAGTTGGAAATTCATGTTCTTTTCTTGGTTCAAAATAAATTTTTTTAAATTTAGAAAATTTGGTATTTTTGGCTTTGAGATTCCAAAATTTGGCATAAAATTCAAGTATTTGGTAAAAAAATTAAACTGTTTTGTAGAAAATTTACTTTTTTATTAAGAATTAATTTTCTTTTATGAAATTCGGACCATCATTGTTTCGAAAAAATTCTTTGACCATTGTTAAATCTGTTCAATGGAAAATTTATTTAATTTGTTAAAAAATGTTTTTTTTAAATATTTTTATCTTCTTAACTAAAAATTTAACTATTCTGTTGAAAATTCATATTCCTGGAATGAAAGTTCAACTATTTTATAAAACATTCATCTTTTTGGATTTTAAATTTAACAATTTGGTAGAAAATTGAACTATTTTGGTGAAAATTTTTATTCTTGAGATGAAAATTAATCTTCTTGAATGGAAGTTCATCTTCTTGGTTAAAAATTAAGTTTTTAAGTGAAAATTTAACTATTTTGTTGAAAATTCATATTTTTGGCATGAAAATACAACTGTTTTTATTGTAATTTTAATTTATTATTTTTTTATTTTTATAAAAATTCAATTCCTGAATTCAAAGATAAACTTCTTTCTTAAATTTTTTTTTTAAATGTAGAAAATTTTGTCTTTGGCTTTGAAATTCCACAATTTGGCATAAAATTTAACTATTTGGTCAAACATTAATCTTTTTTGTAGAAAATTCACTTTTTCTTAAAATTAATTTTTTCTAGAAGCAAATTTAATTATTTGGCTAAAAATTAAATGTTTAACTGAAAAGTTTACTAATATGTTAAAAATTCATATTCCTGGGATGAAAATTCAACTGTTTTATAGAAAATTTGTCTTTTTGGTTCGAACATTTAACAATTTGTCATCAAATTCAACTATTTGTTACAAAATTAAATTTTTTTGTAAAAAAATTAGTTTGTTTTTCAAATTGAAAATTAATTCTCAATAAAATCTGAAATAACACAGATCCATCGTCCAAAATTTTTAGTAGAACATTTGTCTAATTTGATAAAAATTTGTCATTTTTGGTAAAATTTTTAGCATGAAAATACAACAGTTTTTATATTAATTTTTTTATTTTTATAAAAATTCAATTCCTGAATTCAAACTTAAACTTCATTCATAAAATTTTTTAAAAATATTTATCATTTTTGTTATCTTGGTTTAAAATTATTTTTGTTCAATTTAAAAAATTTTGACTTTGGCTTTGAAATTCCACAATTTGACATACAAATCAACTATTTGGTAAAAAATTAAACTGTTTTGTAGAAAATTCACTTTTTGTTAAAAATTATTTTTTTTCGTTGAAAATTAATCTTTTTGGAAGAAAATTAAATTATTTTGATAAAAATTTATGTTTATTCTTATAGTTTTTTTTTCAAATTGAAAATTAATTCTCAATAAAATCTGAAATAGCACACATCCATTGTTCAAAATTTGTAGTGGAAAATTTGTTAAATTTGATAAAAATTAGTTTTTTTTTGTAGGAAATGTAACTATTTTGCTAAAAAATTTTATTCTTGAGATGAAAATTATTCTTCTTGAATGGAAGTTCATCTTCTTGGTTAAAAATTAAGTTTTTAAGTGAAACTTTAATTATTTAAAAAAATTCATATTCTTGGGATGAAAATACAACTGTTTTTATTTTCAATAATTTTTTTTTAAGATCAACTATTACACTTTTTGTTAGGTATTTAAATGTAGAAAATTTTGCCTTTGGCTATTTGGTAAAAAATTGAACTGTTTTGTAGAAAATTCACTTTTTGTTACAAATTATTTTTTTTTTCGTTGAAAATGAATCTTTTTGGAAAAAATTCAATTATTTGGCTAAATTTATGTTTATTCTTGAAGTTTTTTTTCAAATTGAAAATTAATTCTCAATAAAATCTGAAATAATACACATCCATTGTCCAAAATTTTGATTGGAAAATTTGTTTAATTTGATATAAATTTAGCTTCTTGGTTAAAAATTAAGTTTTTAAGTGAAAATTTAACTATTTTGTTGAAAATGCATGTTCTTGGGATGAAAATTAAACTTTTTTATAGAAATTTCGTGTTTTTGGCTCGAAAATTTAACAATTTCCCATTAAATTCAAACATTTGGTACAAAATTAAACTGGTTTGTAAAAAATTCATGTTTTTAAATTGAAAATTAATTCTCAATCAAATCCAAAATAACACACATCCATTGTCCAAAATGTTTAGTGGTAAATTTGTTAAATTTGATAAAAATTCGTTTTTTTTTTTGTAGAAAATGTAACTATTTTGCTAAAAAAATTTATTTTTGAGATGAAAATTAATTTTCTTGAATGAAAGTTCATATTTTTGGTTAAAAATGAAGGTTTTAAGTGAAAATTTAACTATTTAAAAAAATTCATATTTTTGGGATGAAAATACAACTGTCTTTATTTTAAATAATTTTTTTTTAACATCAACTATTACACTTTTTGTTTTGTACATAAATTTAGAAAACTTTGGTCTTTGGCTATTTGGTAAAAAATTAAACTGATTTATAGAAAATTCGTCTTTTTTGCTCGAAATTTCAACAATTTGACATGAAATTCAACTATTTGGTACCAAATTAAACTGTTTTGTAGAAAAATATTATTTTCTCGAACTACTGAGTTGAAAATTTATCTAATTTGTAAAAAAAATTCTTTCCTAATAGAAAATTAATCTTTCTGTTAGAAAGTTGAACTATATGGTGAAAAAATGTACGTATTTTGTGAAAGATTTATTTATTTTGTTGGTGGAAAATTATTCTTCTTGGTGAAAAATGTATATTTTTGGTTATAAATTAACTTTTTAACTGAAAATTCATATTCTCGATTTAAAAATTCAATAGTTTTATAGAAAATTCGTCTTTTTGGCAAAAAATTCTAATATCTGGTATAAAATTAAACTGTTTTCTAGAAAATTCGTCTTTTTGACTTAAAAAATTAACAATTTGGCATAAACTTAAACTATTTGACAACAAATTAAAATTTTTTGTAAAATTTTTTTTTTAACTGTTTAGTTACAAATTGATTTAATTTGTTAAAAATTAATCTTTTATGGTAAAAAATTAAGTTTTTAACTGAAAACTTAATAATTTTCTTGAAAATTCATATTTTCCGCTCGAAAATTCCACATTTAGAACAACAGTTTTTCTTTATTGATTAAAAAATCCTTATCAATTAAAAATGCGTCCTTATATGGTAATTATAATAATAAAATATTATATTGCGAAGGAAAATAGAAATAAATGGTCTTCATATTAGCTTTCCTTAAAAAAGAATGATTTTAATCTAAAAAAAAAAATTAGACATACATAACTCATGAGCCAATAAATACTAACTTGATATTCTAAACAAATATTTGAAGTCAAGGACTTTTAAAAGGCGCTGGAAACGAGGTTTAAAATTATTTCCTTTAAAAAAGCTGGGCTGAGTCTTCTGAAAAGCGCCACTTTTTGTCTCCAAGGAGATTTTGCAGCATTAAAACCTCGTTGTAGGTATCGACCGCTGTAAAGAAATGTAAAATTTACTATGATTTATTAATTTATAAGAAAGATATTGTGCAATATCTCAAAATTCTTACAGAAATTTTCCGCCATTTCGGGAGGAAAGAGGGTGAAAGAGCT